>CM051389.1:10619869-10694869 GCA_028015245.1 Cardamine occulta
AAACTGGTCTTAGTGGACAATTACAGAAAGCTTTTGTTACCGGTAAAATCTTCATCTCTTTGTTCCCATTGTTTACTCTCTTTCTTTAAGTAACATTAACATTGAAACTGAGAACTTGACAAAATCTAGGGGTACCAAAGCTCAATCGGTCTGAGCTAGAAACAGCTTGTGAAGATTTCAGCAACATTATAGAGGCATTTGATGGTTACACTGTGTATAAAGGAACTTTGTCAAGTGGTGTTGAGATAGCTGTGGCTTCAACCTCGATTTCTGAATCTAAAGAATGGACAAGAGCCATGGAAATGGCTTACCGTAGAAAGGTTAGTAACTCGAAAAACTAAACCTAAAGGTCTTTACTATTTATAAACATTCTTTTGAATTGGAGTTAGTGTATGTCATTTTTGTAGATTGATACATTGTCACGGATCAACCATAAGAACTTTGTGAATCTGATTGGATACTGTGAAGAAGATGACCCTTTTAATAGGATGATGGTCTTTGAGTATGCTCCAAATGGAACCCTTTTTGAACATTTGCACGGTAAAAACATCGGTCTCGGTCTCTCGATGTTCTCTTTGGCTTCACTCTCTCGGTTAATAACGTTTTCAACCTATCAGATAAGGAGATGGAGCATCTTGATTGGGGCGCACGGATGAGAATAATAATGGGAACAGCTTATTGTCTACAACATATGCACGAGATGAATCCTCCCATGGCACATTCAGACTTCAACTCATCAGAAATCTACCTAACCGATGACTACGCAGCCAAGGTTTGCTCTAAAATCTCTGAAACTGTTTTTAAGAAACTTCCTAAGTGCTCCAAAGATGTTGTCTTATTAAGCTGCTAAAAAGATTTGTTTAAACCGAATTTTTGAAGGTCTCGGAGATTCCTTTCAACTTAGAGGCAAGATTAAACCCGAAAAAACATGTGAGTGGTGACTTAGAGCAAGCATCATTGCTACTACCTCCAGAACCAGAGACTAACGTCCATAGCTTTGGAGTCTTAATGCTCGAAATAATTTCCGGAAAGCTCTCTTTCTCAGACGAATACGGATCTATCGAGCAATGGGTAAATAAACATTACTAATGCCTCTTTAATCGAAGAAAATCAGAGGATATTATCCGTTTTTTTTAACGATCCTGTTAATGTTTCAGGCATCAAAATATCTGGAAAACGACGACTTAAGAAAAATGATGGATCCATCGTTAAAGACATTCAAAGAAGAAGAGCTTGAAGTGATATGCGATGTGATACGAGAATGTCTTAAACCAGAGCAGAGACATAGACCTTCAATGAAAGATGTAGCGGAACAACTAAAACAAGTTATTAACATAACTCCTGAAAAAGCTACTCCAAGATCCTCTCCTCTTTGGTGGGCAGAGCTAGAGATCTTGTCCTCTGAAGCAACTTGACCAATCAAACGATTTCTCTCGATCAAACCCGCTAAACCATTCAGAGGTTTCTCAAGTCATTTAATGCTCTCTTTCTCTATACGTTGTATCTATTTTTTCTTTCTTCTTCTTCTTCTGGCTTCTTGGAGCAGTTTTCTTATATGAGCTTTTGGTTTCTTGATTCTTCAACATTCAGTTTGTTTTGATTAGTGTTTTCTTCTCGATGGATTTGATGATTTATACGAGTTTCGACATGTGGTTGTATGATGCATAGTAATATATATCACTTCACATTACTATGCATTAATTTTTTTTTTTTAATCAAAAAAATTATGCATATTAGTATATATCACTTATTAGACTTATTATTTTTGTAATGAATGAAGAATTTTTTATTATTATTAGGTTACGCTTATTTTTTGTCCTATGTATTAAACTAGTAACTTCAGATTCATATATTTCATGCATGAAATTACATTATATTCTTTTCTTGTAGTTTCATTTTCTTTTAATAAAGTTTTTTCACACAAAAGAAAAGAGGCAGTAAATGGAAGTTTGTAAAATAGGAAAGATAGGAAAAACAGACAGTATACGACAAAAGACGAAACTACCCTTAAGTATGTGTCAGTAACCATAGGAGTGAGTGACATGATGTCTTTGGTTTCCCCACCGACGTAACTGAACCTGAAACGTAGCCGTCGCTGCCAAAAACTCAACGCACTGCGGCGGAGCTAAAATGTCCAAAATACCTTTAAGCGTTTTCAGCCGCACACAATCTGCCGCCTTCACCATCTTTTCAAGCCCGGTCGCCAATTCCATCACCGCCGCCTCCACCACGACCACCGATTCTTCACTGACGTGACATCCAAGCCTCCCCAGCTCCACCATCTTCCGATCAGCCATAGCCACCTAAAGACAAGTCTTAAGTAATTAGTCAAGTAACTCGTAAAAAAAATAGATGAATAAAAAACGGGGTTCCAAAACGAATGTAACTGGCTAAGTTTGTAGAATTGCGGAATCATCAATCCACCATTCGGCAAATTATCAATAAATACGTTGTAGCTTTCTGGAAGAAATAACTAGTAAAAAGTTTTAAAAATGTATCCAACTAGCACCAAACAAATGAAATTATTAGATCTAACAAAAACATGTCTTATATAACTAAAATATACATACTTCTGTAGTGTTTTAATTACTAAAACTAGTTACGTCAGACCTTGCAATTGATATATATACACTACAAGAAATGATTCATATATATACAGTACTATCTAGCAGATAAAACAATTTATGTCCGGACAAGTGCTAAAATTTGATACACTTGATAAAATTTAAATGAAGCTTTTAAAAAGATAGCTTTCAAGAAAAAGAAAAATAACCGAAATGGCTATCCAATTTTCTATAAATAAAATTCGGAATTCCGGTTCATGAATATTCAATATTTCAATGTTTGAAACAAATTTGTTTTAAAAAAAAATCTGAGATCCGTACGGATACAAACCCTGGACCCACCTGATACCGCTCCATCTCTCTCTCAATTTTTTGCTCCTCGAACTTGGTCTTAAGTCTCAGCTCCTCCAATTTCTTCACCTCAGCGTCCACAAGCACCATCGTCGGCCTCCACGACTTCCTCAGCCTCTCAAGCATCCGAAAAGCCGTTGATGGTTTCCATCCGGTTAACCAAAAGGAAGCTTTCTCTAACGGGTTAAGCCAAACCGGTCCAAAGAAAGCTAAGACGTCTTCTCCTATGGCTGCCCATTTGGCTGTGTAATAAGCTTTGTGATGTGTAGTCAGCTTCGAGATCAAAGCTCGAAGCTCGATCTCATTCATAGTGTTGTTGTCATGAGCAATTAAGAGTTGATGAAGATATTGCTCAAGTTGAAAAATCCAACTCTCGTAGAACGCTAGGAACTTCTCTTCTACTTGGTTTCTCATTTAGCTTGTTGATCGTTTTTCCACATAACATTTAGCATTTTGAGGCAGTATTTATACCTACGTCTATTCTATATATATACAATTTTTTATATATTCGCAGGTGAATGTATATATGTAAATTGTAATCATATTTTATCTATTTAATTCTATTACATTGTCATGGTTTTATAACACTACGTACGGAATGACGAAAATATAGAAAATGAGGCTAATAAATAGATTAAAAATAAGATAAAACAATTACCAAAGAAAAGAAAAATAAACCGACATTTTGATATACTTAATTCATGATCGAACGCAAATTTATAATCTTGTATGTTTTAATATGACTAGTACAGATTTTTACGGAACCGTAAAACTATTTTACACTATTTGCTGGTTACTAATCAAACATTTTATTTTGTCTTAAGTCACTATGAAAATATTTTGACAAACCAAAGAAAAAAAAGTCTGAAATATTTGACTAAGTAAACTAGAACGAGGACCTCAACAATGTCGACATGCAACATGTGACCGTATATATAGATATTGTTTTAAATGTATACGTATGTGAAAACCTTTAACAAATATATATATATATATGTATACGTATGTGAAAACCTTTAACAACAAAATAAAAATATGTATACGTATGTATATAATAATCGAATGTGCATACAGACCTATACGTGTATATTTACGTATACGCTCATCGTAAAAACCTTTTAAAAATAAAATAATAAATTTTCTGAAAGAAAAATCAAAACCTTGAAAGAGAAGACGTAACAGATGGAAGAGAAGGGAGATTACAATAGTTGCATGGCTTACGCGCATCACTCGCCGACTGCATGTATGTGACGCTTTACAAAATTAGTAAATAGTTAGTTAAAATTATTTGAATAATTTTTATACGATGAATTAAAATTATATCATGCTTTTTAATGAAATCAATTATTTTATAGTGAGAACATTATGCATATAATCAACAGAGCTACAGAAATTGATGTATTGACAATTCCAATAAATAATTAAAAATAAAAGTCAGATGTTTCTTCAATGTGAAGAAGAATCGAAAAATGGCTAACGGGTTTTGGACCTCTGAGAGACCTGAAACGGCGGGTAAACCACAAAGAACAGATGGCTCACGTGGATCCACGCGCCACTCTTTTAGCCATCCTTAGCGTCAACGTGGAACTTATCTCCCACGTAAGTTCCCAGTCAACCTCTGCTAATGTGTACTCTTATTAATATATCTACAGTTCTATTGAAGTTTTTCTGTTTGTTTGATGATTAAAATCATTTCTTGTAGACTTTCAATATATTTGTACTAATTTGATTTAAAAATTGAAGGAAAATCACCGAAAGCATTTCAGGATACAGAGAATTATTCAGATTAGTTATAACAACTCAAAAATCTAAATTATAATCAATTTTGATTGTTTACAGGCTTGCATTTTTTTTGTGTGTGATGATATGATGATTATCTGGTAAATAAAACGCCAAAACGGACTCTAATAATCAAATAATGGACATGCGGTGCTGTTCTGGGTTGGGTTTAAACAGATATTTAGGTTAAGAATTTTGAGACGAGAACTAAGTCATTAGTGGGCTTATTCTTTCTTTTGTTTTTGCCTTTCTGGTCGGCCTTTAATGGGCTTCTGACGATTATCTTTTCTTTTTTTTTGGTCAACGGCAAAGCTATCCCGTTTGAGAAATTGAAAAGAAAAGAGAAAACAATTCATGAAAAAAAGGATTTGAAACAATTCATCGGAGAAGTTTACAAATAATCGGAAGTATGACTTAAGAACGTAGAGGAAAGTTCAACTGAGTGCAAATGTATGTCTAGTTTTGTTTGTTTTTGACGTTTCTCCATTTGTTGCAAATAATATCCTTTTAGCTCTTTCATTCATAAAGTCATCTGTGGAATTAAAGTTTAAGAAAACGAGTTAAGCGATTGTTTATGCGCTAGACCTAGACGGATGTATACATTTTGACAATTACATTATAGACGATGGATTTAATCAAGCGCATATAGACATGGCGGTTTTGGGGGTTTGTGTAAACAATTAAGGTGGCCTATATGAATTTTCACAAAAAAAGGTCAATAATTTTGGTGTTCAATTTATACTATATTTTAATTTAGACTTTGTTCCGAATTCAGTCCAAAAAAATTTGGTTTTTAAAAGATAACAAATGTAAAATAATTATGTTTTCAATTTTATTTTTGTTTCATTTGACTCAGAAAAGAAGATTTGGTTTCTATTTGTATTGGTACGAAGATCACGTGAGTGCTGGACAGATAGAGTACGTCAAGTGTTACAGATCTATTTTTAGGATATAACACGAAAACGAGACACGTATGGAACGTGTCGACGAGCCTACACGAAAACTCATGATTCATGAAGGGAAGCCTTCACAAGGTTCGTGTCTACATTCACACTTTACTGTACCAAATTTATTCATGCATGAAGCACTTCTTTTTTTCAATGTTAAGTTCCGTGAATCACTGTTGTTTTTTATTTTATCAAAAAAAACAAAACTCACTGTTGGTAGAAACAAAAATGAAAAAGAAGAAAGAAGAGATTCGATCAAATAAATGTAGTGGAGAGCACATGAGTCGGTGAGTGCAGAGAGGCAGGTGAGAAGAACAAGACAAAGAAAGAACAATGGAGATGCTCTGTGTAGGGTAAGTCTACATTAACTTTAATGAACCTTTATTAAATTTCCCACTGTTGCATACTACGTATCTATGTTGCACATAAATAAAAATAGGTATCCAAAAATTTGAAACCTTTTCTTTTTGTCAACCCAAATATTTGAAACCTAGGAAACCCACAATTTCATTTTACAAACTATATACTTGAAACCTAGGAAACCCACAAATTTCATTTTTCAAACTATATCTACCCGTCATTTTAGGAAGTTCTTCGACCCGGATTTTATCGGTGAGATATTTAACCCTAGATTTATGAGACTTATTAAAGACAGTTTTCTCGTCCATTATCTACTCTTTAATTATTAGTTAAAACCTCTACATGCATTCAATAAATAACAAATTTTCAATATAGTTTTACGTTGTCGTTATCTACCTCTTTTTTTTGTCACACGTTGTCGTAATCTAATTTTCTTTTCTATTTTTCATCAAATGGAAGACAAGGGAAACTTAAGCGAAGAGGTTTACTCTTTTCCGCCTACAATGATGACCGCTTGCAAATTGCAATGAGAGAAGAGCATACAACCAAATATAGTTATTTAAGAAAAATAAACTGATTCAAAAACGACAAGTCCTCCGTAGCTGTGTAATTTGCACATAATGCATCCATGCATGATTTTGTTTTCTTGCTTTTTTTACATCCTCAAACCACGCGTTTTCTTCTAACTTCCTAAAACATATATAATCATAAAACGTTAAAAAATGTATATACATATATAAAGAAAGTAAATTGCTGGTTTCGTACTGGTAGATAATCTGAAACTATATAAACCGTACGAAACCAAAATATAGCCAGAGAATACAAATTAAGCCCCAAGAAAAATAACTCATATATATATTAATGGAGAATCCGAGCTCAAGAAGCATAGAAAAACTTCAACAAGATTGTTATGAGGAGTGGATGAGTTTACAAGCCAAACGCCTGACGGACCTTAAACAAGCCTTATCAAACGGTGAAAAAGACCATGACAAGCTTCGAGAATTGATACGAACCGCGATCAGAGATATTGAAGACTACGCGGGAAAACGGTCGGAACACTCCCGTCGATATAGCTCAAACTATTTCGCTCCGACATGGAACACTTGTCTTGAAAACGCACTTCTTTGGATGGGTGGTTGTCGTCCTTCTTCGTTTATACGACTCGTCTACGCCATGTGTGGGTCTCAAACCGAGCTCCGTCTAACTAACTTCCTCCGTAACAACAATATCGCCGGTAAGATCCAGAGGCGTACGTACGTGTCTATCTTATTGAAAGAAAAAGTAAAAACAATTACAATATGTAATTACTATAGGTTTTCATAAATGTTAAAGTTCTTTTAATTTAGTGTTTAAATACATTTAATTTGGAGATTAGATCAGTTCACTATATATTTTCATTGTTACTTAATTTGTGATTGTTAGAGAACATTTGGAAAAGATGTATAATAAAGAAATTAATAAACATAGGCTGAGCCTTTTAAAATTAAAAATAGACCATTTGATTAGACTTTAGGGTCTATGTTTTAGGAATAAAATAAGACTATTTTATTAATCTAAAGAGGATAGATTATATATATATGTAGATAATTATTATTTTTTATAATAACACCGTAAGATTAATTTAATTTTTTTTAATATTAATTGGTCCTCCGATCCGCAGGTCTAAACATAGCTCTGGATGACACACCTGGCGGAATCGGAGGAGGAGAGTCGATGGGTGATCTAACGGCTGAGCAGATATTCAAGATCAACGAACTTCATCTGAAAACGGTCGAGGAAGAGAATAAGCTGACTAAGCAATCGGCGAGCTTACAAGAAGACATGGCGGATATGCCTATAGCCGTCACGGCTTTTTACAAAGAGGTGATCGGAGAAACTGATGTGGCGGTGGAACGTGCGCTTGATAAGCATGAAGAGGATATGGCTGGTTTATTGGCTGAAGCTGATAAGCTAAGGTTGACCACATTGACTAAAATCGTTGAGATTTTAACAGCGGTTCAAGCGGCGGATTTTCTTCTCGCCGGGACAAAACTTCATTTGTCGATGCATGAGTGGGGAAGATCCAGAGAACGTCGCCTGCTTGAACCTTTTGGTGGTGATTCCGCAGGAGAAGTTTCCGGAGAGTAATCGTAGTTACTTAAATGTTTTAATTCGTAGATTATATATTTTTAGAGATTTCTTGTTAAACTTTTGTCTTGTCTTGTTTTGAACGACTTATATGAGTCTGATCCTACTACGTTACATATTCGGTTTTATGTTTCTCGAATCCCGTCCACTTGTGATATATTACATAACATTTCTACAGTAATGTGATGCATATATAAACACGACGATCGACTTCAAATGGTGGCGACAAAAAGAAGTGACATAGGATAAGATGAAAATATGAAAAATGAAAAGGTATGGTGACATTAGAATTGTAACGTGGCAGTAAAATGTTTTTCCCTTGACGGTCGGCAAGAAAATCTTTACAAGACTCGAGCGCTATTTAACTTCGTCATTTCTGTTGACCATGATTAATGGTGAGTTCTATATATCTTCTTTTTTGGAGGTCTTGAGTTTTTAGAAAATGATTTTTTCCTTTTGTTTAAGTAAGAACATGATTTTTGCAATACACACTTATGCTGTTACGCATGTGTGTGTATTAGAACCTAGCTCCTAGAAAATATATTTTGTTTGTTGATGCAAGGATCGCTAGCACGACCTTGTTTAATTAATTAACTTAGAAACATAAGTATGGAATATTTGTTACACGGACAATGCGCAGGTCATAATAAGAGAAATGGAATGTTTTATAAAGATTTTTGAATAAATGATTACAAATTTAGCAAGAAATATCAAGGTAACTTGTCTCCGAGAGCTTTATGCTTAGAACAATGTTTAATGTTTCCTTCAAATTCACTTTCCCTTGTACACATCGACCTCAACGGGTTTTGCATTTTTGGAACCATATGCACTTATTTACGAATTCTTTGATTAATCTTAAGGGCATCCACATCGGAGACACCCACATGGGTGTCTTCCGATTATTATTATTTTTTTTTTGTTTTAAATATTATATTTATTAATATTTTATTATCGCGACGAATTATACCGCGATACGTGATAAAAACGGAAAGATCCAATATCTTTGGGAAGACATAGAAGAGCTGGTGTCTTGTGGATCGGATCAGTTAACAAGATCGCGACATGTGGCGATCCTCGTTTTAAGATTCCCTGATTAATCTGTGTTGGAAATGGTCTTAATCTCAGCTCGTGATTTATACGTGTGTCAGTTAAGTCAAAAGGTCTAAATCATAATTGTTAAAATACTCCACATTGGAAGTATTTACCTTCGGACTAGTAGAACTTCTCACAATCTAGGCCTTAATGAGCCGAGCTCGGAACTAGCTCATGCCAACAGTGAGGATGGATCTTGGCTGGACCAAACTCTAATTAAGATATTCTCGAAGGCCAACATCAATATTTATCTGGGGAACTCTAATGTTTTATAGCTTTCAAAACAAAGTGTATTCAAAGATTTCTATTTCATTGAATATGATATAAATTGTGAAATTAAGCATGCTGTAAGAAACAAAAGAGTATACTAAATATATAGAATAGAATGAGTCGTTTACTGCAATCGAACGAGTAGAGGCAATTTCTGACTTTGTCGGCAGGGAATTCTAGTTCTCACTTTACAGCATGGTTAAATATTGAATCGGTAATATATAATGAAATATCCTCATAAAATCAAAATTCAGTTTTCACCATGTTTAGTTGTTTTTTTTTTTGGTTACTGAAGGATTTCAGTTTCACCCATGATTATGTTCCACGACTGATATATGAATATTCTTCAAGAAATCCTAATCTTATAAATTATTCACAAGTACAAATCCAAACTGTGCAGTGCAAAAAAATATATGTTATATATTTTATTAGTTTATATAATCATAAATTATTATTAGTGTTTTAGGTTAGATTTATTTTATGTTTTTAACATCTTATTTATTTCATTTATTATTATTATTATTATATAGTTTATATTGTGTTAATTAAAATTACTAATATATAATTACATATGTGCAATATCATTTATATCAATTATTACCAATGATAAGAAATTTAATCCGAAGTCTATCATGATCCGTCATAACCCGTATTGACTGATTGCTCTAAAATTTTAAACAAATACCATATATGTATAAATCAATATTTAAAACACAAAAATATTCAAATTAGATATTATATTGAAAACTAATTGATTGAAAAAATAAAAACCGTTTCTATTTGTGATGAAATTTATAATTAGTATTAGATTAATATACATATAAAATTTACAATCTATGAATTAAAGTAAGATTCAAAAGATATTAACATTAAATCCACAGTCAATATAGACAAATCTTGAAAATAAAAATATATTATATATATTTATATAAATTTTAAATAGTTAAATTTTTTAAGAATGAGGATAGGAATATCTAATATGAAAATATATTGGGATTACGTTTCATATTATCAAATTTTTAGTAAAAATATTAGATTTTTGTCAGCTAAATACTAATAGATATATTATGTAATTTAAAAAGATCTGACTTATAGAGTTAATGAGTTAAATACAAATTGTATCTAATATATATTGTGAATTAAAGTTATCATAAATGTTAAACTATTATTAATAAAACTAAAACTATTATTTAAATAATATCATATTATATGAACAATTCATGAACGTTCAAAAAAATCAAATAATAACAAATATGGAAAAATGTATATAATTTTATTATAAAAATTGTGTAATTATTTAATTATTTATAAAACATATGATCAAATAAAAATGAGAGGAAGAAATAATATTAATAAATAATTAGTAGGATTTAATTAAAAAAACAATAGAAAGAAAGAGAATAATTAGTTAAATTTAAATATAATTGAATTATATAATATAAATAATGATTTAATCCTAATAATATTTGCTGTAATATCTCACATAAAAAAAGTTATTTTGTTTTTAAAATTGTTCAAATAATAGTATAGAAATAGTATTTAAATAAATAAATAAAAACGCGGCAATCAAGGATCCGATGGTAATAAATTGGAACTGCATGTAGTCAGGCGGTGCCGGGCACATGTGACATTGGCCCTACTTGCTTCATCAAAACGATGCGTTTCGCGCTGGATCACATTCACTCACACACGAGTTTCATGAATGCTCTGCTTATTAATTATTATGGTTCCATTCAGAATAACTTTGACAAAAAAAAAAAAATACATATATCTTATTCGTATCTTCTCATAGATCAAAATGTAAATCCAAAACACACACAAACAAACAAAAAACGGGAAATCCAAAAAGATAGTTTAATATATAAGAAAAAGAACATAATTTTTTTAACGCAACAATGATAATTATTAAATTGGTTAAGAACACTAATGAGAGATATAAGGAGCATAAAGAAATATAATTTCCTCTATACATACAACATTTCTCTGCAAACCCTAATTTCCTCTTTTTAGAATATTTTCACCGAATAAATCTTTCGAGAGAATTATCCCACCACACGTACCTCTCTCTGCAAGAAATGGTAAAAACGACGCCGTGTAATATGTTACCATCAATCTGATAGGGCTATTGACACGACACCATTTTCGGCTTTGGGTTTTAGCATAAGGTGGTGGGACCCGTGGGAGAAAATTCTGAAAAGGAATCAATAGAAGGGAGGCGGTGGTGGAGAAGCGTATGATATTCCGGGAATCGGCGGTAGTGGTCCCTCGTATATTGATGGCGGTGGTGGGCTGTGGTGAATTACCGGTGGAGGTGGCGGACTGTAGTGGACAGCCGGTGGTGGTGGAGGTGAATTGTAGTAAATTGGTTGTGGCGGTGGAGGACTGTAATGCTCTGGTGGTGGTGGCGGAGGAAAATATACTGGCGTTGGTGGAGGTGGTGGGGATAGATAGTGATAAGTTGGTGATGGAGGTGAATGTGGTGGCGGTGGTGGAGGTAATGCGTAATGTGGCGGTGGTGGTGGTGAGCTGTAGTAGTAGGGGCCAGAGGGTGGGGGTGAAAATTGAGGCGGAGGTGGAGGAGGGTGAGTGCAGTAAACTGGAGATGGCGGTGGTTGTGACGGAGATGGCTGCGGTGGATAGTATGTTGACGGCGGGGGTGGCGGTGATGGCAAAGGAGAATATGTCGGCGGTGGTGGTGATGGGGAAGGTGAGTATGATGGCGGCGGTGGTGATGGGAAAGGAGAGTATGTAGGTGGCGGAGGAGGTGGTGGCGATAATGGGGAAGGAGAGTATGTTGGTGGCGGTGGTGATGGAGGAGAGTAACTTGTGGACGGCGGTGGAGATGGAGGAGAATACCCTGTAGGCGGTGGAGGAGGAGTTGGTAATGGGATTACACCCGGTGGACTAGGAGGAACTGAGGGGGAAGGAGAACCAGGATATGGTGACGGCGGAGACGGGCCGATGAATGGTGGGCTAGGATAACCAGGTGGTGAATGAGAACCCGGTGATGGTGGAGTAGGAGAACCAGGTGGTGAGTGAGAACCCGGTGATGGTGGACTAGGAGAACCAGGTGGTGAGTGGGAACCCGGTGATGGTGGAGTTGACGGAGGACTAGATGGTGAAGGAGGGCTAGGAATTGGAGAGGTCGGAGATGGAGGCACCACAATAGGAGGACTAGGAATAACAGGCGGTGAATGTGGACCAGGTGATGACGGAGTTGACGGAGGAGTAGGAGAACCAGGAGTCGGTAAAGGAGGAGAACCAGGAGATGGCGTAGTTGACGGAGGAGACGGGACAGTGCTCGGAGGAGAACCAGGAGATGGTGTTGTAGGCGGTGACGGCACAATAACCGGAGGTCTAGAAGAACGGCCACATCCAAAAGATCCACAATCCACCGGCGGCAGAGACAAGAAAGCCGCACATTGCCCCGGAGATCTTTGCGCAGGTCTCGCCGGCAAACAGTTACGCCGATCATCAAACTCAGGCAACCGGAGACATACCGGCGGTTCTGCGGTGAAGAAATTGTTGCTGAAAGTGAAATTCTCCAACCTCGGCAACTGACAAATACTCGCCGGAATCTTACCGGAGAATCTATTTTGCGCCACATTTAACTGCTCCAACGAAACCATCCCGCCAATACTCGCCGGTAACGGCCCCACAAGGGCGTTATAACTGAAATCAAATACGGTTACATTTTTCAACCGTCCGATCTCCGAAGGCAAACAAGAATTAAACCCATTGTTCATGAAAATGATCTCTTCCAAGTTTCTCATATCACCCAAACTCGTCGGAATACAACCGTGGAACTGATTATTCGCTATGACGATTACGGAAACCGGCGAATCTCCCAAATTATCCGGTAACTCGAACCGTAACCGGTTATGGTTGATGAAAATCGCGTCTAGATCTTTGCTGAAAAGCTCTCTAGGAACAGGTCCTTCGAACTCGTTAAACCGTAGATCCAGAAACTTCAACGACGGTAACTCAAGGACGACGGTTGGGAATATCCCAGCGAACCGGTTATTGCTGAGATCAAGCTCGAAAAGAAGTTTAAGCCGATTAAACCGATGCGGTACGGTTCCACAAAACCGGTTCGAATTAACATGGAATAGAGCGAGATCTGTTAATAAACCAAGCTCTTGAGGCAAATACCCAGCGATATCGGCGTGATTGAGATCGATTCCGGCGACGGTACGAATCCGACGATTATCCGGCGCCGGAGCACAGTAGACTCCGGTGTAACTGCAGACATCAGAACCGATCCAGTTGGTAGTGAAATTGTTTGGATCAGAGAGAATAGCTTGTTTCCAAGCTTGGAGAGCTATGTAAGCATTTCGAAGTCGTGGATTCTCGAAAACCAGAGATGGATCTACGACGACATTCTCGCCGCGGTCACCGAACTCGAGTAGCTGGCGGTGTCGGATTAGCCGGACTTCGTTGTCGGAGAGATCACCATTGGAAGTGAGTTGGTGAGAGTGAGTGAGGCCTATGAAGGCGAAAAGAAGAACAAGAAGGACGTAGATCTGAGACGTCTTCTTCATCTTCGTCTTCATTGCTTCACACAACAAGACATCTGAGAGTGGAATGGCAGGTAATGGGAGATTTGAAGGGTGAAGAAGGTTAAAATAGGAAAAATAAGTGTGAAAATTTGCACTCTTTGAAAAAACAATAGTGAGGAAGGAATTATAAATGAGAGAGACAGCTCAGCCCTACTCATATTATAACACGCTTTTTTTACACTTTTAGAAAAATCTTAATCATTTTATTGATGTGTCCATAAATTTCATACCAAATTAATAAATGTTAGATCGAGTTTCTGGATACCTTTTCGAACTAATCACATGATTGATTATACAGTTCTTTAAAGATTTGGTCAACACTAAGCTTGGGTTAAAGACAAGTACATTGCTCTAGGCACTAGACAGTTGACTTTTGTTTACCATACCATCAACTATTACAATATAATTATTACTCCGATCTTAGTAACTAATATTGGAGACATTTTATATATAGTGATACGATTTGCATCCGATCTTGGTAAACACACAACAAGTCATCAGCAAATATAACGATTAGGCGATCACTCACATATTTTTATCAATAACATATTTTTGAAGGATTGTGAATTTTCTTCTATTATCCCATTAGCTAACAAATTTTATGACACAGACTAAAAAAGAATATTGAAAGAGACTCATTTCAATTGGAACTATAGAATACCAATTTTTTGTGGAGTTTTAAAAGTTAGTATTCCTTAGGTTCAATTGAATTGAGTCTCTTTTCAATAAATTCTTTTATTATTATTTTTATCATTATGTCGTTGTAAATTACTACCGATAAACGTCTAGTCATTTTGATCAATATTGATGCTCTTGTACAATTATTTTTGACTAAAGTTTCCAATAGAAATGACGGAGAGCAGGATGAAAATAACAAAATATACAGTTTATACATTTTAGTTGCCATTTATACAGTCCTGGCCCGGTCTGCATTGTATTCATTTAAAATTTAAATAGACACTCGGATTAATTTCTATCCAAATCCAAAAAGAAATAAGCTAAGTTATCATGTTTCTTATTTAGAGAAGTTGAACCGAAATGAACCCAGCCATCATTTCTGTTTTAATATAATTTCTTTTTATCGACACTATAGTAAGGGTGGACACGGATCAGATATCCGAAATTTTTTGGGTACCCGGATCCGTTGGATCTGATAAATAATTATTCAGATCCGGATCCGTCAATATCCGGTTCCGATCCAGATCCACCGAAAATAGTTTAAAATTTTAAAATAATAATATAAATTTATTAAAAATAAATAAAAAATATCATATAAAATATTTTAAATTAATTTTTATAAACATTTTGGAATATATATACTATGTAAAACTTTAAAAATACACAAAATTTTAAATAAAAATTATTTTTATGATATTTTACATAAATTTTAATCTATAATATGTATATTTTAAATAAAAACTATACATAAAAACAGATTTGGATCGGATCCGGATTTTCAAAATAAAGTATCCGGATCTGGATCCAAATACTTCGGATATCCAGTTTTTCGGATCGGATCGGAGTAGATCACGGATCGAATCTCGGATCCCAGATATTTTGTCCATCCTTACACTATAGTATGCAATTTCAAATCTAAATCAAACTTTAACTAGTATTTATTCTCAAAAAAAAAAAAACTTAACTAGTATATTACATACTTTAATCCTCATTCGACATGAATTACCATTGTTGTTAAAGTCCACAAGTTGAAAATTGCAATGTCGTTGGGCTTTGTGTTTTACGGCTATGTGTTGTGATAAACTGATAACGTCTGTAATTTAAATGAATTAGTTGAAACTTAAAAGTCACGAGCATTCATTTTCTTTTGAGTTGTCCCAAGTCCAACCATAAAAAAGAGTTCAACAATTAACTGTACTAATGTCGGAAATCTTAAAACGACATGACCCACAGTTTATATATATTTAAAATTTTACTAGACCGGATTGAGAAAATATAAAGACAATAGTATTATTGCGACAGTATAAATAGCGTGTGTATGATTGTATCACGAATGAGTATGTTAAGAATCCTGTCTAAAATAAGATGAGACTTAATGTTGAATTTCGATTTAAGCTTTGAAGTATAAAGTTAATCCTTTATCAACAAAAAACTTTGAAGTTTGAACTATAAAGTTTGCTTGAAGTTTAAAGTGTCTGGAAAACTCTGATGGGAAGAAAAGATTTCATCAACTTAAGCTTTTGTCTCAAAAACCATTTTAAGGGGTAAAGGTATAGTAAACCGAGTACAAGTTGGTCTGGTTGTTAGATTTGGTTTTAGTGGAATTTGTTTGTTCGGTTTATTTTTTTGTTTTTCTGACAACATGTACCATTATAGAGGTACTTAAACTTACAAAGGAAAAGCACAGGAGCTAGATCTAACACACTATATGTGAAACTATTTAATTTTATATTTATAACATGGGAAAAATAAGAATAAAAGAGAACTAAAAAGCCTTGAAACCCAAAATCTTTGCTATAGAAAAAGCTGGCTAGTCTATGGAATCCATCATCATCCTCACTAATTCCAAGCAGTTTGTCTAGAAAGTAATGGTGAACTCCTGTTACGTTACAATATCATACATTCCATAATTTAAATCAAAACTTAAATCTCTATGCGTAAAACAAAATTCTTAATATTACTCTTGATAACAAATTTTAAATTGTAGAGAAACTGAGGAAGATAGAAAAGTTGTAACCATATTAAAATTTTGCAAAATGTATTTATATCGAGGCGTAAATCACTGGGTTGGTTATAATTCGTAAATCGTGGTGTTAAAATTGTTTTCGGACTAAATATTTCTCTTCTCAGTTCTCACAAAGGAGTGATTTTATCTTTGTTTCATTAAATATTCGTGAGGCCTTTTGTTTTTACAATTGTATTATTGGTAAAACTGATTCACTAAAATCGTAACACCTAAAATAACATTTTAAAATATATATATTAGTTATTCTAATCATTTTAACAGTCTTCGTTTCTGTCATTAGATTGCTAAACCTTTTTTTGTCAGCAATTGCTAACGATTATTTACGGAATCACCACAAAAGAAGATATTTTGTATATTTAACTTATTTTTCAAAGTGAAATAGGTCCAAAACAATTTGTCGTCTTAGTATATTCATCCGTGTCCTTTTGTCCGTTTCCGTCTAAAAGCATCCTAAACCCACCAGAGGAAACGTCTAATTTAATAAAGATTAAACCCCCACTGTATTTCGCCAAAGCCTATGTTGATAACACGTAACGTCGTGCATGCATCTAGTTAGGGATGTTGCGGTGGTTTAAAAAATCTGATCCGACCCGAGTTTATTTTGAATCCGTTTGTTTTGGATCCGTTTTAAAAATAACTTGTAAAACCCAAAGTTCGAATAAGATAATCTAAAAAAATTCCGTAGATTTCGAATATACTTACGGATATCTAAATTAATTTTTTTGGTGTTTTTTTATTTAATTTGTTTTTAAAATAGTTATATCAACAAATAATTTATTAAATTTGTACATAAAATTTGTTAAAACACACAAAGTTTATTGATATACTTATATATATATATATATATATTAACAGAATTATTTTAACGATTATTGATATAAATTTTTATAAACTTTATAAGTGTAATAGACATTACATGTGTTGATATTATCTTACGGTTTTAGTGAAAATGTCATTTCATAATATTTCTGCCAAAATTATAATTGATGAAAAAATTCAATTTCGAAATTTTATGGTGTTGACACAAAAACATAATTCGAAGATTTGAGATTTTTAGCTGAAAAATGTCATTTCACAATTTTTTCGCCAAAATTATTATTTTATGATTTTGGCGGAAAAAATTAATTCTAAAATTTTATTGTTTTGAAAAAAAATGTAACTCCGAGATTTTGAATTTTTGACGGGAAAATATCATTTCATGATTTTTCTTCTAATTGGTTTAAGAATTTTCTTTGATTTTATGATATTAAATATTGATTTTAAAAATATTATTATTAAGGTATATAAGATTTTCGAAAAATCTAATGGACACTTATAATTCAATAGGATAAATCCATATTTAACTTATTAATATGGATATATGTCCGTTTAAAAAAAAAAATCAATGAATAAAGTAATGGATAGGATATGTTATTTCGATTTTGGATAGCCAATAAATTTTAACCCATTTTTAACATCCCTACATGTAGTAATAATTATAGTTTTTTTAACTCGGACCACACACAATCTATCAAAAGAAAGTACATATATGCACCAATCCAATGTATATAAGACTATAGAGTAACGTTTAAATTTCTTCCACGAACTTCCCAACAAAAACAAAAATACCAAGAAAGAGAGTTATGGCGAGTAGTTCTTCGAGTTATGGGATTGAGCAACTTCAAAAAGGATGTTACTATGACTGGATGAGTTTACAAGCTAAACACATAGCTGATCTCAAAGAAGCACTCATGAGTCAACGATCCAACAACGATGACGATCACAAACTCCAAGAACTCGTTGGTGAAATCGTCGATGACTTCCAAAAATACGCTCAAAAACGATTGGAGCTCTCTTACCGAAGCTGCTCAAGCTACTTTGCACCGTCGTGGAACTCTTCTCTAGAGAACAGTTTGCTGTGGATGGGAGGATGTCGCCCTTCGTCTTTCATTAGAGTTATTTATGCTCTCTGTGGATCCCAAACCGAAACTCAGCTTTCGTGTCTTCTCAAGATCAATGAAAACGTCGATGTAAACCATGGTGGTTCTATGAGTGATCTTACCGCGACGCAGCTTGCAAAAATCAATGAGTTACATATGAAGGTTATAGAGAAAGAAGATAAGATAACGAAGAAATCTGTGAATTTGCAAGAGGATGTTGCGGATATGCATATCGCCATCACGGCTTACGCCACGGATTTGGTGGAGTTTTTAAGATACAAATGATGACTTTACATTTACGATAAGCGAATCGATTTTTTTGCAGCATTGAAAAATATAGCAAAGATACACTTTTGCAATTTTTATCTTTCACAAAACTTTATGATGGATGGTTGATGGTTCTATATATATGAGTTCACGACGAAGAGTTTTATTTTTAACACATGAAACCACGAAGCGATTCTACATATATTATGCTAGTTTACAATAAATGGATCTGTGATAATTTATTTCTAATAAATATTTCGATAAATCCACTAATTTGCAATAGTTTTGATTTTCTAAGATTTTGATCTTAAACCTAATGTAAAAATATTAATTAATTATTTTTAAACTACTAAACCAAAAGACTTCTACAAATTTGTAAGTTTAATCACATTCTAGGACATTATATTAGAAATTTATTATGTTTCATTACAATACGTGAAAAAACTAACCATATCTAGTGTAGTGGCAATTGGAGTTTTGTGGAATTTAGGTGACTGGTAGCATTGAATCTTTACATCATTCGAATATTCCTATTTAGTTTTTAGATTCCCTTTTCCAAAGTTACAACGGTATATACATATTGGGTAAGAAGATGGAGATACTTATGATGACGACAAATCAAAGGCTCGAAAGTTCAAAAGGGTGACATGCATGTACATCTCTAGATGGAGTAAAGAATTACGTGACAACTACATCAACTTGTCCCCGACACGCTAGCGAGATCGGGTCAAAAGGACGAACTAGGTTTGATTTCTATTTAAGATAAATATGGTTTTTTTTTTTTTTTTGGTTAAAAGGCATGTAAATATGAAATTTCATACTGTATATAGATATTTTGTTTATTTAGCATCCAATGTTTGAAATTTGAATCAACTTAGCACACCCATTCACTCACAATAATTTTGTTCATGGCAAAAACTGATTTCGACCTGTCTCAAATCTTTGTACCAACCACGCTAAATATATACATATAACAGAATGCATATGCTATTTTATCTAAATTGTTGTTCTATCTGTATAAAATTCTTTTAATTATTCTATTAATGGGGGACATTGTACAATTTTCTTAAAATAATACAGCACTATCATAATTATTATCATGCAATTTAAACTTTTTCTACAAAAGAATAGACATCTTCATATGGTTAAATTGGGTCACTAGACTCACCACTTGCAATAGCCATTATTTCCATGAGGAAAAAGACAAGGAATTTAAATTTTCACTATAAATATAGGAACAGTTTTTTGTTTCTTATTTCCCCAACATGTCACATTTTTTCCCCATCATTTTAGCAAGTATCGTCTGAAATTACCAGCTCCAAAACCCCAAAAGCTTATATAGCCTTAGTTTAAAAAAGAAAAGAAAAAAAGAAACAGCAATAGAAGAAAAACAACAAAAAAGAAGGAAAAATAAGCACAGATCAGACTGATGATCATTAAACACATTCAAACAAAAGAATCTCCAAAAAAAAAAAAAAAGAGCTACGAGGTAAGTTATGTCATCAATGAATCATCATTAATCAACATCACAATCACCAACATATACGCTCTACACTTGCATGTAGTTTGAACAAGCTTGGCCACATCAAGAAAAACAATTTTATATCTGTGATTGTCAAATCTTACGCTCTACACTTGCATGTAGTTTGAACAAGCTTGGCCACATCAAGAAAAACAAGTTTATATCTGTGATTGTCAAATCTTACAGATATATATATTTCCCCAGAAAAATCCAAAAGACAAATTGCTATCAACTTAGTTAAAACCAACTTGCTTCACACAAAGACAAACACTTAACATGGTTCCTGTCGATTTCTTTACCCATAAATATATACAATTCCAAATACAACAACCTCACCATTTGTGCCGTTTTGTCCGTTTCCATCTGAAAAAATCAAAGATCCACAAACCAAGAGAGAAAACTTCCAATTTAAGGAAGGTTAAATCACGATCTCACAAAATGATAAAACCCATCGTGTCTTGATTACACGTACCGCCGTACATGCATGCATTTTTAATTATACATATTAGGTACATGCACCGATCCAATGTTATATAAGACCATAGAGGAACGTTTGAATATATTCACGACCTTAACGAAAAATAATAAGCTAGAGAGATATGGAGAGTTCTTCTTCGAGTTATGGGATTGAACAACTTCAAAAACGATGTTTCCATGAATGGATGAGTATACAAGCTAAACACATAGTTGATCTCAAAGAAGCACTCATTAATCAACGAAAAAACGATCACCACCTCCAAGAACTCATTAGTAATATCGTCAATGACTTCCAAGTATACGTGGAAAAACGATCGGAGCTCTCGCACCGATGCTGCGCTACCTACTTTGCACCGTCGTGGCACTCTCCTCTAGAGAATAGTTTGCTATGGATGGGAGGATGTCGTCCTTCGTCTTTCATTAGACTTATTTACGCGCTTTGTGGATCCAAGGCCGAAGCTCAGCTTTCTCAGTATCTCCTCAATATCGATGATGAAAACTTCGATATAGACCATGATGGTTCCATGAGTGATTTTACCGCGACACAACTTGCGAAAATCAATGAGTTGCAAACGAAGGTGATAAAGGAAGAAGACAAGATCACTAAGGAATCTGCGAATTTGCAAGATGACGTGTCGGATATACCAATTGCGGCTTACGCAACGGATGTAGCGTTGAAGGCTGGTGTATCGGTGAACGATGCTTTGGATAAGCATGAAGAGCGTATGGCGGTTGTGCTGGTGGAGGCTGATAAGCTGAGGTTTGAGACGCTTAGGAAGATTCTGGAGGTTGTGACACCAGTTCAAGCGGCGGAGTTTTTGCTTGCCGGAAAAAAATTACGCATGTCGTTGCAGGAGTGGGGAAGAGTCAGAGAAGAGGTTTGTGCACGTGCGCCACTGCTCCAAGAGGCAGAGCCGGGAACTCAAACTAGTACCATGTTGTGAATATTTAGGTTTAAATAATATATAATCTTGTGTTGTGGTATTTGTCTAAGTAGAGATGAGATCATGTTATGTGTCTTCATGTGTATGAGACAGAGTGAGACGTCGTTGCGAGATGGTACATATATAAGCTTTTGCTTGTCTTATAGAAAACTAGACGACATTTTTTTTATGAATAATATGTTGTGATGGTTTCGTTCTATATAACACCTGATTTTTGTTTTATTTGAATTGGTTTTTCATTATCGAAATACTAAAATATTATTTATACGTTTCAGGCAAGATTTAAATGTGTTTTTGCCAACTTGATTATATTTTTTTAACCACACATTAATTAGAATAAATTTTTTTCATTGGTTGCCGAGACAGGAGGGAAATATTTACATAAGAAAACTCAACCAAACTCCTTGATTTTTCTTTTATTTTTTTTTATTGATTTCTTTTTTTGTAATTTCCTATGATATTTTTAGATGTAATGACTCATGAATAGTGTTACTGTCAGATTTGTAAGTTTAAAAAATATTTTAGAACAATATGTTTTGCAAATTATCATTCAAATATTGTTAAGATTATGGAATTACAATTCAAAATTAATTGGTAATGAATAGATTAACCCATATCCCTTATATGTTATTTAAAATTCTTTCCCACATATGATGTGGGATATCCTTTACATGACTTTTCGAGATTATGGTCATTCTAATTATTAATTTTGATAATATCTTACTGTATGAATAATTTTAAATTTAATCGTTTAAAATCGATCAAATTTCTTTTGATAAACCAAATCGATTTTTAATTCGATGGAATAACATGTGTTGATGTTCTGATACTATATTAAGAACCATATCCTTTATATTACTCAAAGTCTCATGTGGAATATTTTTCACAAATATCCTTTAGTTTATTTTAGATTCCTTTTTCCAAAGAAAAAACTGTGTATACATATCAAGTAAAAAGATGGGGATATTTATGAATCAAACAAATCAAAAGAATCGAAGGTTCATAGATAACATGTACATTTCCAGATGGAGTAAAAGGACTACGTGGCAACTACATCAACTTGTTCCGAAGACACGTTGGCGAGATCGAGAGTGCAAGAGTGACACGGTTTGATTTTATTTTTTTCTTGAATCGAGGAATTTCAGATGCAATTCAAAATAATTATCTAAAACTCGTAAAAATTATAACTTTTGTTTACTAAAAATATTTAAAATGAATCCTTAACTACTAGACTACCATTTGTTATTCCGTTTGATTTCTTTAAAATACATATAAAATATCATAATGTAGCATCTCTTATCATACTGTTCATTTGAATTTAAGCACAAACATAGATCAATATTTATAAAATTATAATAATATGTTGGTCTTGTATATATGCTGTGCCAAAGGAAGTTTGATATCAAAGATATTATATATAGTTCTATAATTTACCTTTAGTTCATAAAATATCATACACATTTATATGTGATTTTATTTGTTTGGTTCTATCTGCACATAATTTTTTATTATTAAAAGGTACATATCATTGTACAATTTTCTCAAAAAATATATTGTATGATATATTCTAAACAAAACAAGACACCTTCAGATGGGCTTTAATGGAGCATGTGGGTTGTGCTCGTAAATTGGATCACCAGACTCACCACTTGCAATTGCATTAGGAAAAAAAAAAAATTAGCCATTATTTCCGTGATGAAAAAGACAAGGAAGATCTGAAAATTTTCGCCTTAAATTTAGATACAATTTGCCGACAAATAAAATAAAATAAATTAGCTAGAGTTTCTGTTTCTTTTTCCCCTAGCAAGTTACATTTTTATTTCCTTTTTTTGGATGCAAATAATACATAAAAAAGAGCAAAAAGACTGATAAATGGTGATCATTAAGCACATTCAAACAAAATCTCCAAAAGAAGTAACAAGTTAGTTAGCTTATTAATGCATCATCTTTAGCAATTCAACGTCACAGTCACATCACCAACATATATGCTTTAGTCACATGTAGATCCAACAAGCTTTGCCACATCAAAGAAAAATACATTTTTTGTGATTGCCAAATCTTACTGTTACAATAATTTCCCAGAAAAAAAGCCAAGACAAATTAATATCAACTTAAAAGTTAAAACCAACTTGCTTCACATGTGGTTCCTGTCAATATCTTTACCCACAAGTAGATACAATTCCAAATACAAAACACCTCACCATCCCAGTTTCCCGTCATTAAGATCTTCAAGAATCAACAAAACAAGAACAAGAACGTTCTTCTCTGCTTTGTTGTTCTTATCCATTTTTAGGATGTTTAAGAAGAAGAAAGCAAGTTTCTTTTATTTATGTCATTGTATTTATACATATCAAAGATCTGATTATGCGAAATTGTTTACAATTCTCCCATATTAAAAAAAAAAACTGCTATAAGGTTAGTAAAAACATAACTCAACTTCTCTAACGACTCTCTCCAACAGCAAACATTACATAATTTTACATAATTCGATTCTAAATTTCACCAACCCTAAGCAGCTTTTTTCCAATTCAGATAAACAAAACCCAAAACTCCCATTAGAACAATAGGAAAAGGAGAATCGAAACGTATTCATAACCCCCTCATGATCTCTGGTTTTGTGGCCTTTAATCTTCTATTCAGTGTCAGAAGGCAAGAAAGAAACAGGTGGAGAATTCGCGATTGCTGCGATTGCAGCTGTGGTTTCATCAACCGCTGAAACAGCCACAGGCTCTACTACTTCATCCGCTGTCAAATTCTGCAACTTGGGTTTCAATTCGTTGTTACAAAACTCTTCATACTCAGTTTTATCACCTCCTTTCTTCTTCACTTCCACAACTACCAACGATGGTGTCAATTCGAATATCTCTGCTGCAATCGTCAATGGACCCTTCACTCCTTGTCTTGAACCTTCGAGACTTACCCTACAATCCTTCTTCCTCACAGTAAAGCTTACAACTTTAGCAATCTCTTCCAACTTCGATATAATCTTCGAAACCGGAGCTCCTGAAACAAACCTAGACCCCTCACCATCGTCATCAAACAAACCAGATAAATCAAACCCTTGCGAAAACGATATAATATCGAAAGCATTCAAACTCGCAGGTCTCGGCAAAGCTCCAACTCTCCTTCTAGGCTCGAAATACTCAACATCCGATTCAGAAACCGTTGAATCTCTATCCGACTCCACAGATTCAGACTCCAACTCATCATCATCAACAACATTACAAAGCTTATCATCTTCCACATAAAACTTAACATGCTTAAACCCTTTCTTAAACCAAGAATTCTCCATAATCTCAGGGAAAGTAAACCTTTTCTCCGGATTAGTCTCCAAAAGCCTAGACAACAACCTCGTAAGCTCCGGAGAAAACCACCTAGGACACCTAAATTCACCTTTGTAAATCTTCTTATACATAGCCATAACATTCCGATCATGAAAAGGTAAATAACCAGCCATTAACACAAACAAGATAACACCACAAGACCAAATATCAACTTTAGCAGCATCATAACCTTTCCTCGCTAAAACCTCAGGAGCAACATAAGCAGGAGTACCACAAAACGTATGAAAAAGCCCATCTTGACGAATCTGATCAGAGACAGCACTAAGTCCAAAGTCTGAAACTTTAAGATTACCATTCTCATCTAAGAGAAGATTCTCAGGTTTCAGATCTCTATGGTAAACACCACGAGCGTGACAAAACGTTACAGCTGAGATCAATTGCTGGAAATATTTGCGAGCTACTTCTTCTTTAAGACGACCTTTAGCTACTTTATTGAATAGCTCACCTCCACGAACGTATTCCATTACGAAATATATCTTAGCTTTCGTCGCCATGACTTCGAACAGCTGAACGATGTTTGGGTGACGAACACGTCTGAGAATTGAGATCTCTCGTTTGATGTGTGCGATTAAACCGCCTTTGAGTACTTTCTCCTTGTCGATAACTTTGATTGCTACGCTTTCGTTTGATTTAACGTTTCTTGCGAGATAAACCTTTGCGAAGGTTCCATGGCCGAGAAGACGACCCATTTCGTATTTTCCGAGGATTAGAGCTTGTGGGCTGCTTTTATCTTTCGGCATCGATGTTTTCTCCGCCATGGATGAAGAAATTAGAAGTCTTTTTAGGGTAAATCTCGATTTAGGTTTTTGACGAAGGAAGAGAAAAAGAGGAATCAATGATACACGAAGAAACAAAAGGTGGAGAAATCGAGATTCTGGGCGAGTCAAACTCGCTCGGATTATCGAAATTCTCACCTGTTGATTCGTTTTTTGATTCTCTCTCGTTTTGTGAATTTGGAGATGTTTGTTGCAGAAGAAGAAGAAGAAGAAGAAGACAAGAGTTTCTCTTTCTCTCTATTCTGTTTTTAGGGATTCACCAGAAATAGCATTTAGCTTCTGTTTATATCATCGCCGTTTATATTTGGGAATATGCTTTATGAGTGTTCTTCTCTTATGACCAACCTCAAAATTATTAATGAGAGGGAAAAATTATTAATGAGTGTTCTTTCCTCGCCGTTTTTTTTTTGGTTTACAAGTTTTGCGATGTCGACTTTTATCTACATAGATTTGGAAATTACTTTTTGAATTTAATGTAGGATTTTTCTTAAGTATATCGACTAGATTTAATGCGTTACAATAATTACTAATCATTTCCCAAACAAGATAATTTGTTTCAATTTTTTTAAAAAAGCAAGAGTTACACAAATTAAAACAATTTCAACTTGCCATTTTAAATTAAATTATGCTATTGGAACTTGGAGGTACACACATATTATTAAACCCCATGAATAAAGAAAGATGTGATGATCATTTTCGAGTGAGAGAGAGCGTCATCATTCACTTGAAGAAAATTAAAATTTTTATAGTCTCAATGTTCATTATTACAACTTGTATTTTAAACTCGATGAATAAGACACTATGATGGTTTATTCCTCCTTTTTTTTCGAACCAACCGTATTTGTCATGCCTCTCATGCACCAATTATATACAACTTGTTTGTGTCAGACAAATACTTAAAACAAAAACATAAGTCATTGTCATATATTTTCCTATAAAGATTCATTTTTAGAATCGTTACTCTCAAACAATAACGCATCAAAATCGTCATTGAGTGATGAAAAAAATGGTCCAATAAATGAGTTAATGTTGAATAATAAAAAAAAAAATTGAAGTGGTCCATACAAATTTGTTTTAAATAACATTGCTCTTAGTTATTCTTGAAATTGTACCTAAATTACAAAAGATTTTGATTAATCGGAGTGAAAGACAATTAGCAACAGCTATGTGAGTCGGTCAAGTTGGTGGTCTCGAGACGAATCTAGATCGTAGATTACTGATTCAAATAAAATATCACTTACAACCATATAACATAGTCCACGTGGCGCACAGATGACATCATAGTTTATGTGGCTGTATATTCAAAACATTGCTTACTACATATTTTTACACGTGTCACGTTCTCAGCGATCGCTTTATTTAAGTGGTTTCGACTCTCGAGTTTTCTATCTGGTAAGTATTGGGACCCACGTCATTTAACAGCTGTGAATTAACCACAGCCGTTGGATTGACTCATGAAAATGCTTTTGTCTTTACATAGACTCACGGAAATTATGGAATCCAGCTACAATGTTCACCGAAAATAATAAACGTGAGGAGGTTTATAACACTCAAACTCGATCGAATAACTAAATAAATTCAACTATATAAAATGGATTAATTAAGAAATCTAAATTAATTATTATAAGGTAATGAAAGTCAAATCTAAAATGGTTGTTGAAGAAGGACGCTGTGATCGTAGGTCAACGCACGTAATGGTCGGTAAGAGTTTGTAATAAGCAACGGAAACTATCATTAAAAAAAAAGTTAGATAGTCCATTTGGAACGATAATGATGTAAATGATATTTTAGATAGATTTTCTTAAATCTAAAATGAAATTTATAATAAAAAATATCTGTTTTCCGTTGAGAAAACAAAAGTATTACTTCTTAGAGTATCTTTTAACAATAAAAAGTAGTATTTGTCTACTTTGCAAGTTGCAAGACTTGGTACAAATGTTCTACAGTCTACACTAACTATTGAATAACAATAATTTTAGATTTAAAGTTAATATTTGGTTAACAGTAGAATCGCATTTGATAGTTGCAATAAGTTAATATGTTTACATTAGATTTAAAGTTGAAATGATAAAATATGCCTGTATTAGTATATCATACGCACACATTTTTTTATTTTTTTTTGCATGTTTTAACGTGTTGCAAATTAAATCTTTATATATTATATAGAGTTAAAAGAGACAAATGCCTCTAACTCAAATTATATATATACCCAAAAAGAAGTAACAAGAATAACTTACAAAGCGAAGAAGAATTCAGAATCCTGGTGGAGGAAGACAAAAACAATCAAAACATATCGCATAGGTTATTGCTCAATTTTTTCATCTAATTGTTAGGTTTCAACTAATAAATTAATAAAATTGGATAAGAAAAAAAACATGAGTAAAAGTTGAACCAATGGGTCTTGTTATTATTTTTTTTTCCGAAATTTGTCAGTGGGCTCAATTTTTAGTTTAATTTACGTAAGGGAAACTGTAGTTTTATTTATCAATGAGTTTCTGACAAAAATACAATAAGAATTCCCCATAATGAGAAGTCTCAGTTGAGTTTGGGTTCATATGCGAAGAGTTAGATACCTCGTAAACCTGAAAAAAATAAGTTCGTATAGGTTTCATTTGGACATTTTCAAAAGCAAAATAGTTGGGCCTATATGAGTTCTTTTCTTTTGTAAACTATATATGGGCCTTAATAGATCAACAAGATAGTTGCTTATGAAATAAACCATAAATTTCTGATGATAATTTAAAGATGCTTATCGTGCCATACAAAATAACAAGTGAGCAAATAACATTGTTAATACACGAAAAGCAAAGAAACCAGACTCTCAAGTCTCAATGATCATAGCAAAGTAAATTGATATCTCCTAATGAAGCGTGTGTTATTACATTTGGGCAAATCTCATTTCTTTTTCTTTCTTCTTCTGCACAAGCTTGTGCAGCTTCTTCTCCTCTTTCTTCTTTCTGACTCATTTCTTTTTTCGGTTTCTTCAAGTTTTCCAAATCTCTCATGGGCAAATCCTGACGAACACTTTCCACCACAGCCTTTACTGACTGGTCGATCACTTACATTTGGAAAGGCTTGAGGTCAACTGGGATGTATATATAAATTTATGAGCCTTACTAAAAGGCCCATTCTCCATTGGTTATGATGGGCTAACTTTAATAATCGTTCTCGTTCAATCAACATCATGACTCTGAAGTGCACTGTAAGAATTTATACGTTCGATAACATCAAGAACTCTTTTTTTTTGTTTCTTAAATAATATATTATCTTTAGAAAAATAAATGACAGAGAGGCTGAGATGAGTTATAAGAAGTTTGACTAAAAATAAGTTTGCAGGTTTGACCAGCCATCTCCCACCGACTGCCCAGGCCAACCCATCCGTCAATCCTTTCTAACTTCATTGTTCCCCATAATATATATATATATATATAAGTTCAATGGACATTCATTTTAAATTATTTTCTAGTCCTAGTATGGTCTAAACTTCATAAAATGGTTTAGTTTTTACGAACTGTCCTTCATTATTGCGTTTGTTAAAAATTATATCATATATGTTGTGATTTGTGAATTATATGTTGTAAATAATTCATGTCTTATCGTAAGAAATTTTGCTGTACTATGATATATATTGGTATACCATAGACGTTATTTTGTAATTTAACTTAATTTAATGTTTAAACACCGTTTCTTCAATCATTATAGACGTCTTTAATTAATGTAAGAAAACTGACTTTCTATATGTTTGAAAATTAGTCTGTTTTTGATATATGAGATTCCTCCGATTGTTGTTTTCTTCAAAATATCTCTCTTTGTGTATATAATTCAGTGATAATGAATAGTGTCAAAAATTCAAAGATAACAAACAAATATAATCTAAATTTTGTACTAAGGATATAAAGCAAGGTTAAAAGTAAAATTTTATCAGATAAAAAATTTCAGTTGTAAAACTAACAGAGACAGACAATAATTTGGTTGGAATGCTTGAAGAAATGGCAAGAATATGATTCATTGATTCAAGAGGTTATGATTTATGAAGGGTTTATCTGTTAATTTTCATTTCTTTTGCCGACGGTTAGCTGTTAGTTAGGAAAAAAGAAAAAAATTAATTTTAGGATTTTCTCTTCCCTGTCGTACGAATCAAATTATTATTCTCATCTTTATACTTAACTTTGCCTCTCATTTTGATGTTATCATATGTTCGTTAGATTATATAATAGTCAATGTTATGCAAATTATTAGTTCTTCGTTCTCTGCCTTGGTTCGAACCTCTGTCAAATGGTGCACGTTATTGTGCATTCGGCCCTTCCCATACCACAAGAGTTATAAACTCACAAGTCATCCCTACAAAACAATATATTTTTTTATCTAACTATAATTTTCGTTTTCCATATTAAAATATGTTATCTACTAAAAACATACCAAGAGCTTATCGACTGAGACCGCTTTTGATCTTATTCATTTTTCTATGCTCCAATAGGATCAGTGTATTATTACTGTAGTATATCAGAATCGTACAAAGAAACAATAAAAATCTAAAACAATTAAATTATTTTGATTGGAAATTAGATACCTGCATTATCTTCTCACTAAAATATGAATAAACATCAGTTATGATTCTTTAAAAGAATATTTCATAAGTATAAAATTACAAAATTGCACAGTGATTTCACTGCTTTGCAAGTTTCATTCGCGTTATATTTCCATTTCAACAATATTTAAAATGTCCTTTAGCTGAAACAGTGTGTATATCATTTAAACTGGTTGCTAAAGTATACAATTGGATAATTTCGTATATCAACATTTAAATTATTGAGCCTCGAGATAATATCATAATACACACAATATGTAGTGTAAATCCATAGCGCCAAAAGTGTGTATGTCCCATGCATAATTGAACAAAAAGAAAATTATATTAATATATTTTGTTGTCTTCTGCAATGCTATTACTGCTATCATTGTCATCATTGATTTTTTTATATTGATGTTTCCAGAAATAAATAAATAAAGAAATATAAAGAAAAATAAACACAATAAGTAAAGCTACACTATTAGGTAATAATTAAAGGCATTTAAGTCTAAAATTTAGTTATAAAACTAAAAACATTAAAAAGCTAAGACCAAAGAAACATAAATGCTTTTTGCTTCCATCAATGTCAAAAAAGAAGTTTTCCCACCAAATGGTCAAAATTGGATCTTTGACAATCTTGTTCCAGTTCATCATGCTGCTAACTTTTTCTATTTATACCTTAGATGTGTGGTTTTTTTTAAAAATGTTGTTTACTTAAAACAATTTGTACATACAGATGTTAGACCAACAATCTGGAATATATTTTAAGTTAAGTGAAAAATGTTATTGCTAGTAATTAAATTAATGTAATATATAGGTGTAAACAAAAAAATTTAATGTAATTTAATTTGGGTTTGATAAAAGTTATTTATATATTTTTCTCATAAGATAATGGAATATCTGCTTACAAATTATAAGCATGTGGAATTATATACTGATCTCTAAACAACATACTATTGTTATTATTTCATAAGGATTACCAATCAAACTTTTGGATAATTTATTTTTTTGGATAATCTTTACAATTAAATAATGAGTGGTATTGTTACATTCATTTCCCAACTTTAGTCCTTAAATTACTATGTAGTATATACCAAAATAAAAGAAAAATTTGGCACCAAATATAATAAATATTCAGTGTAATAATGAAAATGAGACATTGGCAATTCTAGCATCTAGCATTTGATGAGGTTACCTGAAATGTCAATTTAGACCTTATTAAACCAACGATTTGGGAAGATTACATTCAAAATTTGACTGACAAGAACATGAATCACGAAAGTTCCACAATGAGTCCGTGTCTGCGTAAATAAACAGCAAACAGAAGGGTGTTTCTGTAATTTAAACAAAAAATAAAAAAAATACGAAAGAAGATGGCGAAGAAAACGGAAAGTAAAGAAAATAAAAAATAAAAGAGAGAGCTGGATTCACATGGTCTTGTTCTTCTTTCTCTCTCCTTTATTCTCATCTTGCGGCTTCTCTCTCTTTCTTCAACATGATCATTACCAACCAAACTGATTGAAACCCATTTCTTCTTTCAATCTACTCCTCTCTCTTTTCTTTTCTTTTCTTTCTATCTCTTCTTCTCTGTGTCTCTATCTCCATGGCTGATGATAAGGTAAGCTTCTTCTCTTCTTCTTCACGAAGATTCTGTCTTTGTTTTCCGATTGAAAGCTTTCCACATTTTTATTCTTGTGCTTATAGAAATTTTGAGTTTAGTACTTCTGAAGTTGAATAGTTTTGAGTTCTGGGTTTGTCTGAAAGTTTTTGAGCTTTTTGAGTTTACCTTGAGATGGCTTTGAGTTCTGAGAAAGAGGTTCAATTTTTGTATGGCTTAACGATTCTTTAGTTGATTTTGTATCTCCTGAATTGTGTAAATTGAGCTTTTTTTCTTTTCCGGAGACTTTCCAATTACATAGATCAGTACAAGTTAAGGTTTTTGTGAATTAACTCTGTTGGGGCGATCTATTGCTATTTGTCTTGATCTATAATTAATCTACTGTTTGTACAAGTTGCTAGATCCAGAATTGAGCATAGATTCATTCATTCTTGTTTTGTTTGTTATATGTTTTTTTTCTTCTTTCTGTTTTACCTTTCTTCTCGCGTGACAAAAGTATATACATATTTCAGCTAAATCAGATTCACCCTTGCGTAACGGCTATTTATTAACCACTCTTTTAGGATAGAGTTTTCTTCTTTTGATTCAGAAACAAGCATTATACTTTTGGCTTTTAATAACGGTAGGAATCTATGGTTACTTGGCGTTTTTTTACTGACCTTAGAAGCTTGTCCTCTTACAGGAGATGCCAGCTGCTGTAGTTGATGGACATGATCAAGTCACTGGTCACATAATTTCCACCACTATCGGAGGCAAAAATGGTGAACCAAAACAGGTATCTTTAGACTTAACCAAATTGATACTTCTCTCTGTATATATGTATGCAAATATTTGATCCTAAACAAGATATTACGTATGTTTTTGGTTAGACAATTAGTTACATGGCGGAGCGAGTTGTCGGTACTGGCTCGTTCGGAATAGTTTTCCAAGCGAAATGTTTGGAGACTGGAGAAACCGTTGCGATAAAGAAAGTTTTGCAAGATAGAAGATACAAGAACCGTGAGCTTCAGTTAATGCGTGTGATGGATCATCCAAATGTGGTTTGTTTGAAGCATTGCTTCTTTTCAACTACAAGTAAAGATGAGCTTTTCTTGAATTTGGTTATGGAGTATGTCCCTGAGAGCTTGTATCGAGTTCTTAAACATTATAGCACTGCAAACCAAAGAATGCCGCTTGTCTATGTTAAACTCTATATGTATCAGGTAAACAACACACACTGTCATATCTTCAAGAAACCTGTTGTACATCAAACTGTTCTTATTCTGATATTAATTCCTTTTGTTATGTTATGTCAGATCTTCCGGGGACTTGCCTACATTCACAATGTTGCTGGAGTTTGTCACAGAGATCTAAAGCCTCAAAATCTTCTGGTATGTGTTACATTCAAGATTTAACTTTGTGTTTTTATCTTCTCTTGTTTCTCTCTTTGTTAATGTATCTCTTTTGGTCTCTTTCAAAAGGTTGATCCTCTTACTCATCAAGTCAAGATCTGTGACTTTGGCAGTGCGAAACAGCTAGTAAGACTTCAGGACATATAAACTCTTTTGACTTGTAGTGATTGTTGTTTTGTGTGATCTTGCCATTAACTGTTTGAAATTTACTTTTGCTTCAGGTTAAAGGTGAAGCCAACATTTCTTACATATGTTCGCGATTCTACCGTGCGCCTGAACTCATATTTGGTGCCACTGAGTACACAACTTCTATTGATATCTGGTCTGCTGGTTGTGTTCTTGCTGAGCTTCTTCTCGGTCAGGTAAACCAAATTTTTACTAATCAAATTCCTTAATCTCCCTAGTATACGTGTTGGGACTCATCGTGATGATATCTGGTTCTTTTTCTCAGCCATTATTTCCTGGAGAAAATGCGGTTGATCAGCTCGTTGAAATTATAAAAGTAAGTATCTTCAATAAGATGATATACGCAAAGAAACATTCATTGGAATCCTCATTGTATGAAGTTGTTGGAAACAGGTTCTTGGTACACCAACTCGAGAAGAGATCCGTTGTATGAATCCACATTACACAGATTTTAGGTTTCCGCAGATTAAGGCACATCCTTGGCACAAGGTTTGTATTTTTTGTTCTCTTTACATCCATTCATGTTTCAGTTTCGGCTTCACACATCAACATAATCAAACTTTACATTTTGATTTAGATCTTCCACAAAAGGATGCCTCCAGAAGCAATTGATTTTGCATCAAGGCTGCTTCAATACTCTCCAAGTCTAAGATGCACCGCGGTAAGCATTGCTCGTGAACTTTTTTCTGTCTCGAAGAATATAACTAAATGCTTACTATATATATATATATATCTTTTTACGCCTATTTCAGCTCGAAGCTTGTGCACATCCGTTCTTTGATGAACTCAGAGAACCAAATGCTCGTTTACCAAACGGACGACCTTTCCCGCCTCTCTTCAACTTCAAACAAGAGGTAGCTGGAGCATCACCTGAACTAGTCAACAAGTTGATTCCAGACCATATCAAGAGACAATTGGGTCTAAGTTTCTTGAATCAATCTGGAACATAAAAGAATCTGCAAAAGACCAACAACTTTTATATATATAATGTACCATTACACAAGCCAGAAGGTAGTTAAAAGGCAACATGGAGGACACAATTTGAAGTTTTCCGTCCTCAAACTCGTTCCACAAATGTTCTGTTCAGACAAGTTTGATGATCAACAAAGCCAGCTGCAAGCAAACCAACTTCCTCAAAACTCTCCAGTTGTATCTTCATCTTTATCTTTTTAAGTTTGGTATAAAAACACACAATCTTCTCTTTGCTTTTTCGCTTCTTTGTTTCTGTATATGTAAATGAGTTTAGTCAGAGATTTTTAAATAGTACAAGTTTGAGCAGAAGGAGAAGAATCTAAAGTCAAAGCGATACCAAGAGTGTTTCATCGGTCTTACCAGAAGAGGGGAAGACTGGAGTTTCTGAATTTAAGGAGTTGTTGCTTTGGTTTTTTTTCTTTTTCTGCTTTTAAATGTTTGTCTTCTTCTATTTTTGTTGTTATTTACCAAGATTTATGAAAATGGTTCGTCTGTCTCACTTTTCTTACAAATGAAAATTCCTCAAGATTTTTAGTGTTTCTGCATAAAGATTTTCTCACTATTTTAGCTCATGTGTAGTCATTGTCCTAATTTTGATTAAAAATTCCAAATGAACTAATATATACGTTTAATAAAGTTTAACTGCAAATTTGAATACCAATTCCGTTGTAGTCTAGCTGGTCAGGATACTCGGCTCTCACCCGAGAGACCCGGGTTCGAGTCCCGGCAACGGAGTTTAATTTTTTTATTTTTACATTAGTGAGGGTATTTTCGTCATTAACCTCGAAGGAAGAAGCCCTAGTGTCTTTCATATAACTATCACACTTCGCAGCCGACGCAATTCGTCTGCCACTCTTTTGCTCATCTCCCTCGATTTCGAATCCTTAATCCTGAGATGGTACAGTTTCATTTTTTAAATCATTGTATTGCTTCGTTTCTTAAGTTCAGATTTTTTTTTTTTTGGGGATTTAATTTTGTGTTGACGTGATGATGCAGGCGTCGGAGAAGAAGCTCTCGAACCCTATGAGGGATATTAAGGTTCAGAAGCTCGTTCTTAACATCTCTGTTGGTGAGAGTGGTGATCGTCTCACTCGTGCCTCCAAGGTTCGTTCTTTGTTTCCCATTGAATCATCACTGTCTAGAAAAACGAGACTTTACTTGTTAGCATCATTGAAATGGGTTAGTTCATAGATGCAGCTAAGGAATTGGGATTGATATAAACCTGTGAGAGTTTTATCCTTTCTACTTTATGAATCGAGGGTTTTGGTAATTGTAGGTGTTGGAACAGCTCAGTGGTCAAACCCCTGTCTTCTCCAAGGGTATTTGCGCTTATTCGTGCAGAACCTCTTATTAGGTTATGATTCTAGAGTTTGATTTTAGTGTGGTGCTGATTGCAGTATCTGTTTGTTGAACAGCGAGGTACACTGTGAGGTCTTTCGGTATCAGGCGTAATGAAAAGATTGCTTGCTATGTTACCGTGAGAGGTGAGAAGGCAATGCAGCTTCTTGAGAGTGGTTTGAAAGTGAAAGAATACGAGCTGTTGAGGAGGAACTTCAGTGACACTGGCTGTTTCGGATTCGGTATCCAGGAGCACATTGATCTTGGAATCAAGTAAGTCTTGTGATAAGGGACTTATGGGCTGATTTAGTAAAACAAATTTGATTATGAGGGGAATGTTCTCATCATTATGCATTTCTCTCTTAGGTACGATCCTTCTACTGGTATTTACGGTATGGACTTCTACGTGGTTCTTGAACGCCCGGGATACCGTGTTGCCCGTCGTCGCAGATGCAAGGCTCGCGTTGGTATTCAACATAGAGTTACAAAGGATGATGCCATGAAGTGGTTCCAAGTTAAGTATGAAGGTGTTATCCTCAACAAGTCCCAGAACATCACTGGTTGAAGAGTTTTTTTTCATTTTGTTTTGTGGTGTTAGCTCTGTTTCAAGTTCTTACATTTACGATTCTGGATAGTAAGGATTTCTTGTTGTGGTAAACCTTTTTGACTTCAGTTGGTTTAAAATCTTCAAGTACCTTCGAGATATGAACCATTTTTGGAAGTTTTTTGTTATCAATTCTAAAATTTTCCAGATATAAGTTTGATCACATGCAAGGAATGGAGAAAAACTAACTTTACAGTTTGAGATTTCTTGAAAATATTTCAACTCTCACTGATTAATTGTCTTGAGTATAACAACTCTAAGCCATATCTGTTATTGCGTTGCGACTGAAAATTAAAATCAGGATGATCTGAGCAGCTCCTGAAGTTCACTCTTCTTCAACTTTGAGTATCCTTTGATTCCTCTGTTCTTTGCCACTGCTTTGAGCTCTGCAAGTTTCATATTGTCTATCAATGAAGCTTTCTCTTCCTTGTCTGTCATTTCTCCTAAAGCTTTATTGTTGTTTGTTGCTGGAAGCTTACCTCTTGTAGCTAAGGCTGAAGGTATACGAGTTTTCTTGGTGAAACTAGACGGTGGTCTTGGAACCTTTACTTCTCGCTTTGCTGGTGGCTCCTTCACACTAGTATCTTCTACAGTTGCAGAGTTGATTGTATCAACAAATGGCAAGAACATGGATTCAGGATTAATCAAGAATTGTTGATTACCTTCAGTTTTCTTTCTCGATTTCTCAAGAACGTCAAGAATAGCTTTGGTTAACGGCTTGTTCTCAGAAGACTCCTCGCGGTTCTCCTTCTCCTCAACTCCCTGAGACTTTCCTTTGGAGATGGAAGATTGAATTCGTTTCAAGAGAGAAATGATCTCCTCTTGGTTTGATTTACTCGGGTCTCCATTAGACGGTTTCTTGCAACAAACAGATCCTTTCTTGGATTTCCCCATTGAAGCTTTCTCTTGAAGCCAGATTCTCCTATCTCCATTAATTGTTGTTCTTGAAAGACTCTGCTTAATGCTTGGGTTTTGCAACCGAAATGACGGTGAAAGACTATCTGCAATCTGTCTAAATTCAGTTAGGTGTATAGAAAAAATGGTTTCCGCAGTTCCTAAAGCTCTCTCTCATAAATATGGATCCAAGTCCTAAATCTGTTAACTCTAAGCAAGATTCGATTACCTCGAACAGGAAGATGATTGGCTGATTTGGCTCTCCTGATCCCTTGTTTGATCAACGGGTAAGCACAAGGAAAATGAAGAGCCAAGTCCATAGCTTTTTTTCAAACGATGAATTGAATCGTAATCCCCTCTTGGTTCTCTTACGATTCTCTATTTGATCTCTTTACTTACACAGTCATAACAACAAAAAACAAAAATTTATCCCCAAAAAATCGCACCTTTATATGTTGGGTCCAATTACAGCTCTCACAAATATGTGGTCATAAATGGCTAAACTTTGAAGTCTTTGGAACATCGTTCTCGAGTGGGCTCTATATTTCACTAATACTTATCTTGCGGAAACAACTTTAAAACCAAAAAAAAAAAAACTTTAACTTAAGAAAAAAAAAAAAACTTTCTTACAGAAGAAGCTTATATATAATCAATTTTCCCGCGCTTTCTCGTCTTATGAGTAGAGGAAGATAGAAAATGGCGATGTTGGTGACGAATTTGTCTTCGTCAAGCTTCTGTTTCTTTTCCTCTCACCGATTTCAAACCCCAAAAGAGATCGGAAGCGATGTTCGAGCTCGCCAAAATGTGATTTTCAATAGAGCCTCGTTAAGAACAGTGTCAGATTTTGCGGATTCAATTTCAACATTTGATCGAAGCGTAACGGATGCGAACACACGATTACGAAGATTCTGTGAATCAGGGAATCTAGAGAGAGCCTTGAAACTGCTTCGTGTTTCTGGAAAATGGGACATTGATCCGAGAACTTTATGCTCTGTTTTGCAGCTCTGTGCGGATTCGAAATCTCTCAAGGATGGTAAAGAAGTTGATTCCTTTATTCGTGGTAATGGGTTTGTGATAGATTCGAACTTGGGATCAAAACTCGCGCTTATGTACACAAATTGTGGGGATTTGAAAGAAGCGAGTCGAATTTTCGATCAAGTTAGAATTGAGAAAGCATTGTTCTGGAATATATTGATGAATGAGCTTGCAAAATCTGGGGATTTTAGTGGGAGTATTGGATTGTTTAAGAAAATGATGAGTCTTGGTGTTGGAATGGATAGCTATACTTTTTCTTGCATTTCAAAGAGTTTTTCGTCTTTGAGAAGTGTTAATGGAGGAGAGCAGCTTCATGGTTATATTCTGAAATCCGGTTTTGGAGACTACAACTCTGTGGCGAATTCTCTCTTGGCGTTTTATTTGAAGAATCAGAGAGTTGAAAGCGCACGTAAGGTGTTCGACGAAATGACTGAACGAGATGTTATATCTTGGAATTCTATGATTAATGGGTATGTTTCAAACGGATTAGCTGAACAAGGGATATCTGTTTTTGTGCAGATGTTGTTATCAGGAATTGATATTGATTTGGCTACCATAGTTAGCGTTTTTGCAGGCTGTGCTGATTCTCGTCTAATTTCTTTAGGAAGAGCTGTCCACAGTTTTGGACTGAAAGCTTGTTTCAGTAGAGAAGATCGGTTTTGTAATACATTGCTTGATATGTATTCGAAATGCGGTGAACTTGATTCTGCTAAAACTGTGTTTACGGAGATGAGTGATCGAAGTGCTGTGTCATATACTTCCATGATTGCTGGTTATGCTAGGGAAGGTTTGGCTGGTGAGGCTGTGAAGCTATTTAAAGAAATGGAGGGAGAAGGTATTAGCCCTGATGTTTATACTGTCACTGCGGTTTTAAATTGCTGTGCCCGTAATCGGTTATTAGATGAAGGCAAGCGAGTCCATGAGTGGATAATGGAAAGTGATATGGGATTTGATATCTTTGTATCGAATGCTCTAATGGATATGTATGCAAAATGTGGAAGCATGCGAGAGGCAGAGTTAGTATTCTCTGAGATGCCTGTGAAAGATATTATCTCGTGGAACACCATTATTGGTGGGTACTCGAAGAACTGTTACGCCAATGAAGCTCTAAGCTTCTTCAATTTGCTGTTGGAGGAAAGACGTTTAAATCCTGATGAGAGAACAGTGGCGTGTGTTCTTCCAGCTTGTGCAAGTCTTGCTGCTTTTGATAAAGGCAGAGAGATCCACGGTTACATTATGAGAAACGGATATTCCCCAGATCGACATGTTGCTAATTCGCTTGTAGACATGTACGCGAAATGTGGAGCGTTGATACTTGCACGTTTGCTCTTTGACGATATTGCTTCCAAGGATCTTGTTTCTTGGACAGTCATGATAGCTGGATATGGGATGCATGGGTTTGGTAAAGAAGCGATCGCTCTTTTCAATCAAAAGAGACAAGCGGGAATTGAGCCTGACGAAATCTCCTTTGTCTCTCTGTTGTATGCTTGTAGCCATTCAGGACTCGTTGATGAAGGATGGAGGTTCTTTAACATCATGAGACATGAATGTAAGATCGAGCCAACGCTAGAACATTATGCTTGTATAGTCGACATGCTTGCAAGAACCGGAAAATTGTCAAAAGCTTATAGATTCATCGAGAACATGCCAATTCTGCCAGATGCTACAATCTGGGGAGCGTTGCTGTGTGGATGCAGGATACATCATGATGTTAAGCTAGCTGAGAAAGTTGCAGAGAAAGTCTTTGAGCTTGAACCAGAGAACACTGGTTACTATGTGCTCATGGCGAATATCTACGCAGAAGCTGAGAAATGGGAAGAAGTGAAAAGGCTAAGGAAGAGGATAGGGCAACGCGGATTGAGGAAGAATCCGGGATGTAGCTGGATAGAAATAAAGGGTAAAGTTAACATCTTTGTAGCTGGAGATAGTTCAAACCCGGAAACCGAACAGATCGAGGCTTTTTTGAGGAGTGTAAGAGCTAGAATGAGAGAAGAGGGGTATTCACCCCTTACTAAATACGCTTTGATCGATGCCGAGGAGATGGAAAAGGAAGAAGCTTTATGTGGTCATAGTGAGAAATTGGCAATGGCTTTGGGGATTCTTAGCTCTGGACACGGAAAGATCATAAGAGTTACTAAGAATCTAAGAGTATGTGGAGATTGTCATGAAATGGCCAAGTTCATGTCTAAGTTAACCAGAAGAGAGATTGTCGTACGAGATTCAAACCGGTTTCACCATTTTAAAGATGGACATTGTACTTGCAGAGGCTTCTGGTGAACAGTGAACTGTTTCATGTATAATGTATTGTACATTGTTCTTACCAGCCCGGTTAAAGGTTAGACCGGTCCTGATGAAATCATTTAAATTGAAGCAATAGAACATGAACAGGCTGGATTTTTGTTGGAGCAATATTTCTTCATGATAGTATCATTGCTTCAAAGGGAAACATAACCACTATATTTCATCCACACGATTAGTTTATTTATTCAAGTTTTCTTTTCATAACTTTTCAAATCATTTATAGTTTGGTCAAGGTCCTAAGTTCCTAAACAATGACACGTTTCTAATTTTGGATCATTTGAACCATGTTCAAGCGCATGTGCAGTATTGTATAAACACAACTAAGGAAGAACAATGTTTATTGACGAAATAATTGGTAAGAATAATTCAATAATTATTACAAAATAATCCTTACCACATACACTTTAAATTACAACAAAATCTGAAAACAAACCTACTAAATTAAATAAAACCCACTCAAATGTGATATCAAAGTAAAATAGTTGTAAGAAAAAAAAAAAAGAGTAAAATAGCCCCAAAAAAAAATAACATAACCGGCATTGGTGTGAAGAACCGGTTCGGTTGTTCTCCAAAAAATCATCACTATCATCTTCTTCATCCCGTAAGAACCCTAATCATCCTCAAAGATTAGGCCTTTTTTTTTTTACCTTTTCTGTATAGACTAACGAACGCGAAGGAAAGATTACAAATTTCTTGAATCAACCACACCATTTGGCTAAAAGGATCATGAAGATGATTAAGAACACAAGCGAAGAAAGTCCAATAGCAACACCAAGCACAACTTTATTAGGACCGTGATGCTCTTCTTTCTTCTTCTCGCTACTATCATTTTCATTGCCATAATCATAATCAGAAGTCGAATCTTCCTTCTGCGGCGGCGGAGACAAAGGCAAACCATGTTTATCACACTGAGCAATACCCAATTTCATCTTCGATGACAACACAGTGTGGTTGTAACAAAGATCACTGTTACCACCGATTTTGAACACTTCAAGTTTCTTGATGAAGCTGGCATTGAATGGTAAGACTCCATGGAAAGCATTGTTAGCGAGATTCAAGTGTTTGAGATTCTTCAATTTGGAAATGAATCTCGGAACGGTGCCGTTTAGTTGGTTCTCACTCAGATCTAAATGTGTAAGCTCTGGAATCGACGAGATCGAATCAGGGATTGATCCTGAGAGTTTGTTGGAAGCTAAAGATAGGTTTTTTAACGAAATTAGGTCACCGATTCCGTCAGGTATTACGCCGGAGATTGAATTTTTGGATAAATTTAGGGTTTTGAGATTGGGGAGTAGTGTAATCGAAGTGGGTATTGAGCCTTTGAGTAAATTATCAGATAAATCGATGAGTGTGAGATTGGAATGGAAGGATTTAGGGATGTTTCCGGAGAGATTGGCCTGAGAGATTGTCAAAGAGACGATCTTGTGCATATTTCCGAGGATAACGTAAAGACCAGAGGTGGAAACAGGGACGGAGGAGATAGTGAGGTCAGTGAGGTTAACGAGACGAGCTAAGAAGATTCCAGAGAGGCCATTACGGTGGCCGAGGAAAGAAGAGACCGCGGAGAAGGAGTGGAGAGAGTCAGGGAGGCGTGGAGGAGGGGAAAGAGAAGGACAGTTGAGGAAAGAGAGAGAGGTTAGAGATGGGGAGAGAGCTCTGAAAGCTGTGGAGGAGATAGAGAGATCGGTGGAGCAGTTTGTGAAGGAGATTGAGGTGACGAGGCGAAATGGGGAGCCGTTGTCGCAGGTTACGACGGAGGAGGGGGATTTGGAGGAAGGACGGTGGTTACAGGGATCTTTGACGGTGGGGATGTTGAGAGATTCGAGGGCTTTGAGCTGTTTTGGGTCTAATGGGGAAGTTGAGGTGGAGGGTGAGGGTTTGTGAGGAATGGGAGATGTGGTCGGAGAAGGAGTTGGAGAGAGGGAAGGTGCGGCGGAGATAGTGGCTGAGAGGTGGAGGTGGAGGAGGAGAAGGAGGAGTAACGGTAATGACGGTGACGGAGGTTTCATCGTGAAGACAGAGAGAGAGAGAGGAGAAGGATAGTGTCAGAAAGTAAAAAAGAGAGAAAGAAGAAGAAGGAAGAGAAAGATTGGATTTTTCAAAGATAGGTCATGTAACAGTTGGGGTTTGTGTCATTTTAGTCTTTTATTTTGGTTTAATTACAATCTTGACCTTCTTTGTTGCATTAGTTGGTTTTGCTGGCTTTTTAGCAAAACAATTATTGTGGATACGGATTCTTTTGTTGTGTGATATGTTACCATTTGAGAAATTTTGACAAATGTAAACGGAGAATCTGAATAAAAAGAAGAAGAAGATTGTTTGCGGTACATCAAAAGAACAAGAAAGCAAGAAAAAGTGAGGAATGTGTGGTTTGTACAATTGCAAATTTTGTATTTTTTAATAACTTTTGAATTTTTTTTGTACAAACTGATTTTATAAAACGAATTAAGTTATTAAAAAATCGATTTGATTTTTAAAAATGCTTAAAATATTATACTATCCACTAAAACTTTTTTTAAAGTCATTATTCCACTTGTATTAACCGTAATCATTTGCATATTTTCTCTGTTTCATTGTAACCATTCAAACTCACATGTAAAGAAGCTGATGTAAGGTTCGATTACCAAATGCTATTTCAGAGGATGATTTATGCTTTGCTCTAGATTTTACTTTTGTAAAAGAAAAAAGTTCATCGATGTTAGGCATCAGTCTAGTCCTTATGCATTGAGTGGGGACAAGAAGAATGTCATAAGAATCATCTTACCCCATACATGAATTATAAAATAATGGTCTTGTAAAAGTTTTTGGAGAGAACTCAATGAATAATCAGACTTAGGAACTTCTTCTTCTTCTTTTTTTTGGCCGAACAAATAATATATTACAAACTTTAGTAAAAGATGCATGTATGAATACAAAAAGATATTGAGTTTCAATAATCAGAATAGGTTTTCCTTATGATTTCGGGTATTCATAAACTAAAAAATGTTAAATCAAGATGTTGAGATCTAAATATACAGATATTAAAGCGTCTGATCTTGTCGACCAAATCAAGTTGCCCATAAGCTTTGTTTTTTATGTATAATATAGCACATGTTCATCCTATAAATTCTCAATCAACATACACACAAACAAAATACACAGATATTTTCTTGCTCGGTTCAAGCATTTGTTTTTGGTTCTCGTGCGAGACAGGATAACAATACATACCTTGTGCCTCACGTAACCATGTGGGATAGGTTTATGGGCTCATGAGACATGAATTAAGTTTTAATCCCATCAATTAAGTTATATTAAGCTAAATGATTAATACAAACTCTTAAGACATTACAAAGGCCATAATCTAGTCTAGTATATGTAAATGAGGTACAATTTACGTGAAAAGAAGATATTTACTCTTTTTCAATCCATTAGTTAGACCTTAGAGCTAAATGGTCAATACACACCTTAGCATTAAAAAAATGGTTATTACATTTTTTGTTGACTAAGTTAATACACTTAATGAAAAAATTAACTAAGCACAACTAAATATATCACAATAAATGAGTTATGAACACATTAAAAACTTGATTAAATTCTTACTAGCGTTTTCAGAAACATTCAACTATGTTTACCCCAAATTCAACAACACCTAATGTATAACGTCAAGAAAGATTATTATCTCACATTTTATTTACTTGATATTCAATATTTAATCTAGTATTATATTACTTTCAGAAGTAGACAGATTAAAAAAAAACATTTTTAAACAATTAACCTGAACTATATTTATAGTAATATCTTTAAAATCTACTTAGGATGTTTTTTTTCTCATTGTAAACAAGTCTAAACTTCAAAATAAATTTACTTATTTTTTCCATACATTCATGTTGAGATATGATTCAAGAAAAACACCAAAATGACTAAGCATTTTATAATTAATTAATTAATTAAATATTAAAATCACACTAATGCTACTAACAAACTCCAAACGTTAGATTTCAATTCCATAACAAATTAATGGGGTATAGTAAAACACACATTAAATGTCTTTCTTTCTTCTTCTACCTTACAAATACGAGAAAGAACAAAGCAAACACAAAAACCGCAAAAATAGTTCTCTTTTTTTTACTAATTAATTAGTTTTTTTTCTTCATTCCAAACAAAATGGAGAATTTCGTTGACGAGAGTGGCTTTGTTCCTCTAAACCAAACCATCTTCACACGTGATCAAGAATACATGAAAGAAGAAGATTTTCCATTCGAAGTCGTTGACCAATCAAAACCCACAAGCTTTCTTCAAGATTTCCACCATCTTGATCATGATCATCAGTTTGATCAACATCATCATGGCTCTACATCTTCAAATCCTTTGCTCGGTATCCAAACGACGACGTCGTCTTGTATCAACAATGCTCCTTTCGAGCATTGCTCTTACCAAGAAAACATGGTCGAGTTTTATGAATCCAAGCCACCTTTGATGAATCATCATTTCCAAGCTGCGGAAAATTCATACTTCACTCGTAATCATCATCAAGTGATCAATTTGGTCGATGAAAATGATCATATGGATTTGGAGCAAAACAACATGATGATGATGAGGATGATCCCTTTTGATTATCCTCCTACAGAGACCATCAAACATGTGAACTTCATTATACCAGATGAAATTTCATGTGTTTCTGCAGATAATCATTGTTATAGAGCAACGAGTTTCAACAAGACCAAACCATTTTTCACAAGAAAGTTGTCTTCGTCGTCTTCATCATCATCATGGAAAGAAAAGAAAAAGTCAACCTTAGTCAAAGGACAATGGACTGCTGAAGAAGACAGGTTCATACGTTATTAATTAACATAAGAAAGCTTAAGAATCAATTAACATAATCAAAATTTACTTGTTTTGCTTAATAGGATATTGATTCAACTAGTGGAGAAGTATGGATTACGTAAATGGTCGCATATTGCTCAAGTGTTACCGGGAAGGATCGGGAAACAATGTCGAGAGAGGTGGCATAACCATTTGAGACCTGACATTAAGGTAAGATCATGTAATGATGAATTAAGGAAACTAAAAGATAATGATTTTGGTGGAGATTAACTTAATTATTGTTGCAGAAAGAAACATGGAGTGAAGAAGAAGATAAAGTATTGATAGAATTTCACAAAGAGATTGGAAACAAATGGGCAGAGATTGCGAAAAGACTCCCAGGAAGGACAGAGAACTCAATCAAGAACCATTGGAACGCGACAAAACGAAGACAATTCTCTAAAAGAAAGTGTAGATCTAAGTATCCAAGACCTTCTCTGTTGCAGGATTACATCAAGAGCTTGAATTTGGGAGTTTTGTCGGCTTCATCTGTTCCGGCAAGAGGTAGACGCAGAGAGAGTAACAAGAAGAAGGATGTTGTTGTTGTTGCGGTTGAGGAGAAGAAGAAGGAAGAGGAGATTTATGGACAAGACAGGATTGTGCCAGAGTGTGTGTTTACTGATGATTTTGGATTCAATGAGAAGCTGCTTGAGGAAGGATGTAGCATTGACTCTTTGCTTGATGACATTCCTCAGCCTGACATTGATGCTTTTGTTCATGAAATCTGATTTGTATTTTTTGTTTGTTTCAGCTTTGTTGTTTTTGGATTTTTCTTATACCAGACAGATTCCACCAAACTTTAATAATTTTCAATGTATTTGAAAAACTAGAATATTTTGGTTTTTAACATGTTGAAAGTTGAAACAATACAAACCTAACTTGTGGATCAAGCAACTATATGAGACAGCTTCTCTCACAAGAGATGGAAATTTTATAAAACAACCAAAAACAGATCAATCAATCCTTAAAAAGAAAAAAATAACATCGACTCTTAGCAATCGATCAAAAGACAGTTCTGAGAAAGAGACGTCGTATCGGTTCTAGAGACGAAAGGATTGATACGAACCCAAACAAGTGAAAACACAGAAGCAAGCAAGATAGACCAGAGAACAACAATGGTAGGTGTTCTGTTTTGTCTTCCCATAAGACCTTTAAGGAAAGGATAAAGATGAAGAATCACCCAAAAGGCGAAGAACACTTTCCCAAACAAAGGTCCCCAAGCTTCATAACCTTTGTTTAAAGCATCAGAGAATCCAGCAACCACTCCAACCAAGTTAACTATGAGAAGTGTTGTTGGAGGGATCAAGAGAGTTGTCCATTTCACAATGTATAGCTCACCGAATTCTAAATCATCTGCGGTTTTCGATGTGACTGTGAAATTTGTGTCGAGACCAGCTAGCATTTTGAGGAATCCTTGGAAAACGGCAAAGAGATGAGCTGAGACACCTCCGATTACCCAAAACTGTTCGTTTCTCCATAAGTCTTCGATGCTCACTCCACTCCATCGAAGCTCGAGTACACTCGTCAAGATAATTGATATGAAGAGGCCTAGAAACAGCATGCTTGCTAGGTTTGATAGCTGCAACAAAAGAACAAGTAGTATAAAGTTAAGCATATAAACCGCAGCGAACCAAATTAGTTAGTACTTAGTAGTATATGAAATAATTACCGTTGGGATGATGAATTTGCCTGTGAGAAGGCAGATAGCAGGAAGAGTACAGTAAGCAACTAGAGGCAAGGAAGTGAATGGATAAACAATAGTGTTTATATAAGCTAATCTCTGGAGCAACTTGAGGCGGCCTCCACTGCAACCATACCAAAGAGGACAATGCCGGCTAAGGAAGATCTCGACCGAGCCAAGAGCCCAACGTAGAACTTGGTGAAGCCTATCTGATAGATTGATCGGAGCAGATCCTTTAAAAGCTGGTCTTAATGGCATACAGTAAATTGACCTCCATCCACGGCAATGCATCTTGAAACCTGTCAAAATGTCTTCCGTGATTGATCCGTAAATCCATCCAATCTGTGAAAACAGAATGAAAGGTTATGAACTTATTCACAAGATATTGTAAAGTTGAGAAATTTGATTTAGACAAAATGTTTACTTCTTTTCCCCATTCGGTTTTCTCTTCGTATCCACAGCTAATGACGTGAATAGCTTCTTTGATGAGTGTTGACGGGTTTACAGAGTCAGGAACGCCGCCATTCTCCATAAGAGTAGATTCGATGAAAACCACAGAGAGACCAAATGTTTTCTCAAAGCTTGTTTGTGATATCAGCATCGATTTCTCGTACTCATCGTAGTTTTCTAGGTCACCAAGATTAAAGATTGCAGCATCGAGCTCTTCTCGCTTTGCGTCTTTGTAAATCTCGGAAGGATCTTGAGTTGGTTTCTTCTTGGTTAGACAGCAACAAGACGAGGAAGATGATTGTGGTAACATTCTTGGTTTAGAAGGAGGACTATATCCGTAAAGCGCTTGTCTTCTAAAGACAGTACCTGTACCAACATAAACCGGACCTTGAATCCCATCAAGCCCTCTCATATTAACCTGAAATCATCAAATCAAAATCACAAGGAATCAGAACAAAGTACAAGACTTCATTGAATTTATGAGCGTATAAGAGTTTGAATTTTGCTATCATTTACGTCGAAGAAAACTATGTTGCGGTTAGCATATCGATCACTCTTGTCGATTCCATCAAACCTCTGAGGGAATTGAACAAAGCAAACGTCTTGACCAACAACAGGATCCATTAAAAAGCACATTGCTTCACGCACGGCTTTGCTATTGTTGACGTAGTGATCACAATCAAGATTGAGAATGAATGGAGCATTCGTTAGAACCGCAGATACCCTCACCTACAAGTAACAAAATCATTAGCATTGTGTTACAACATTCAGTATTGTTTCAACTAAAAAAGATGGAAAAGTTTGAAGTTTTACCAATGCGTTCTCTGCCCCAGCCTTCTTGTGATGTTGATATCCAGGTCTCTTCTCTCTAGATACGTAGACTAATCTTGGAAGTTCGTTTCCTTCAATGTCACGAGCACCGCTATATCCAAGAAAAACCTGCAAAAGAAGATCACAGATTCAGAAGAAAACTCTACTAGTATCTTCTTAAGACATCTTTGAATGCAAGACTCAGTCATCAGTAAAGAAAAGCTAGAGCCTTTCAGGTCAAATGTGTCAGATAGGAAACCTGAATCATCCCGGGATGGTCACGAGTATTGTTTCCGGGCCAAGAGGTTCCATCTTGCATTGTCCATCCTTCTTCTGGTGTCTTTTGAGCCTTGGCTACTAAAGCATTCATTCTGATTTTGAACTCCTCGTAATCTCTCTACAACAGGAAAAATTGGAGATGGATTTTCAAGTTATTGGATATTGTTATGAGCTTAATTGAGGGTTTTAAAATCACTGCTTACTTTCATGGCTCTACGTTCTTTCACAAAAGAAGGTTGAACTTTGTCCCTCAAGTAATCGATTTTAAGTGAGAAGTAAAACTCGGGAGCTCGTGGTTCGATCGAGTACTTTTTGCAGAAAGGTACCCATTTCCTAGCAAAATCTGCTGTCTCAACCAAAGACTCAAACGAAAGCATCGCGGCACCATCATCAGATACATAGCAAGATACTTTATCCACAGGATAATCCAGCGCGAGGATGGAAAGCACCGTGTTTGCAGTGATCAATGGTGGCTCCTTTAATGGATCCACTGTACTAACAAAGAAATCCACAGCTGCAAGCTGCGATTGTTCGCCTTCTCTTTCGAATCTGCAAAGTTTTGAAAATGATATTCAGAAGACTAGAAGATTAGTACTTACTAAGCATATAATGATTCTGAAAGCTTTTGTACCTTGCGGATAACCGATCGATGTAAGTTTCTCGGTTAATAGGAGCCCATTTAGGGAACTGATCCAACACCCATGAAACAGCAAACCAAATCTCACATATCACAGATGTTAGCCATAAACCGTAAGCGCTATCGACAGGATGTGTGATACGGTAGTTGAAAAACAGAGCCAAGATGATCAATCTCATAATGATGACGATCCTGTATGAAGTTATCTTTGTCCTCGGGATAGGAATCACAACCGAAAGCTCATTTGTAGCACCAGCCTCTGTGTTACTGAGGGACAAAAGGTGGCACAGACCAATCAAAATCTTAAACTTTCTGGTTAATGTAATCAAAAATTTTATCACCAAAGCATAAACATGACCATAGATTCAATTTGTGCAAGAATGTGCTTACGGGGACATATCTTCCATGTGCTGTTGAGGAGGAATCTGAGCCTCATTGTCTTCAGCTTTTGTTGCCTTTGCATCTTTCTTCTTCTTCTTGCTCTTCTTGTCTTTCTTATCTTTCCAGCTCTCAACTCTGTTCTTCCATATCGGATTCCCATATTCATCATTCAGTTCTTGAACAAGAAAATCAAAATCCCCAAGTTAGTTAAAACTATTTAACCTCATCAACAGTTATTCAAACTTTTGAGTTTGCTTCATAGTTCTTACCACTGTCTATTGTGGAGACTGTACTTATATGTCTAGCATGAATTACAGAATCCTACAAAAAAATCAAGAAAAGTTGTTATCAAAACAGTTTTGCAAAATCTAATTAAGACATAAAAAGCAACTAATCTTAGCACACACCTGAGGAGTGTTATTGATGTGTGTTGCAATAGTGGATTGACTTTTAGATGTCTTTGTCTCAACATCATCAAACACATTCTCTGAGAAAGATAAACATCAAATTATAAATATTTTTTAACCAAAAAATTGCAAATTTATGAAAATCCATTTGCAGAAATCTAATTACCATCATAGGGATTGCCGCAACGCAAGCAAATTCTTCGACCTTCTTTGAATTCATACTCTAAACAAGCTTTGCAGATCGGGAAACTACACTCATGGCAAGCCACAAAGAACTCACCGTTTGATTTTACACCAATATGTTCACCGCAAGTGTTGCAGATCGGAGACCTAGACTCCATCATCTTCGCTTTCCCCTGCTTCAAAAACAGAGTAATACGAAAAAGAAACCCTAATTAGGGATTGAGATTTGGATAGGTAACGAGTTTGAGAAGCCATGGAAGTGAAGGTTTTGTAAGAGGGGAAAATGGAGAAATTTTTTGGTTTAAAAAAAGTTTGGTGGATTGTGAAAAATCGGAAGTTGAGAAGTTTCTTTCGCCGAGTTTATGAGAAAGCTGATGGCTAAGCTAACACAACACTCTGTTTCGTTGGAAAAATGAAATTTTTGTGACTTTTTTGAAATGATTTTTGCGGGAAATTGAAGGAAAGTATCAGTTGAGAGAAGTGACACATAATCTTTGTCTCTAACCAGCGGCAGATTTTTGCTTGCCTCCTAAGCGTCATCATACTTTCTCCATCAAGCTAACCTTTTTTTTTTTTTCGATAAGAGGTTTATCAAGCTAACATTTAAAAAAGTATATAATGCTAAAATAATTAGCATATACATAAGTTGGGTTAATTTCCTAAACGGAAATGGCTCGAAATATTTTTAACTATATTAACATATAATATTAGAACTTTAGCGCATGATTTTTTTCAAAACATTTCGGTAGAAGATTATAGCAACGATTATCACGCTAAATAATAATGTAGAGTTACAAACTAATACACACCTTAATTTTTTTTTGACGAAAATGAAATTTAAAAAAAAAAGAAAATAAAACCATCTTACAAAAATATGTCATGCTTCAAAATGTTCAATGTTTTAATGGTGAATCCAATCTAAAACGTGTTTTAAAATCATTTGGATAAAATATAGATTTTCAATATTTTTGTCAAAAAGAAATTTGAATTGTCATTGTCATTTGGTGCAACTTCAAATAAAGTCTAAAGCTTCAATGGCTGACCAAAATTAAAGTTTTGAGCTTCCCTTATATATCACTTCTTCAAGTTTTTTTCTGATTAATCACTTCTCTGTTCATTAACATCATTTACATAATTCTACTCTACATTTGCAATGCTATAACAAAAGTCAACAAATCAATCTACAATTTTAACAGATTCGGTCTTTGCATAATCTCACATCTCTGTTCCTCTGGTCTACTGTCTCAAATCAGACCGCCGAGCAAATGCAGCAGAACTATCCCTCGAAATCGACCAAACCGCTTCTGCCTTTGCTCAGATAAGTTTTAGGGTTGAAAAATTCTATAGTTTACAAATTTTTGGTTTTCTACGTCTCTGTGGAAACAACTCTTTGTGACATTTCTAAGCTCGACCAAGAAGAAGATTGCGAGCTTCTATAAGAAACAAGATAAATAATGAAACTAATGTATCCAACTATTCCAGCAAAAACCAAAAACCCAACAAAAAAACTTTTCACTTCAGCCATGAAGAAATCAAGAAGAAGATACCCATTTATCATCATCACAAACACCGCCACAGTCCACGCTAGCTTCTGCAAAGATCCAACAAAAGCTCGTTACATTCGAAAAGCACATTACACCAAAGAGAGATGAAACAAAAATGGCTTACCTCAAGCGAAGGTCCAATCTTGAAGGAACCCATGATATGTTCTTTAGAAACCATAGTCAAAAGAGGAATAACCGCGAAAGGAATCTGCATCGATTGAAGAATGTTAAGCCATTCGTTTAAAACATCGAGCGAGCCCTCTGATGTGTTAAACATAAGAGCTACAATCATAGTAGGTACAATAGCAAAGCTTCTTGTTATAAAAGCTGATAGCCATTGCTCCATCTGAAGATCTAAGAACCCTTCCATTATAAACTGACCAGCGTAAGTCCCGGTTATAGTACTGCTCTGTCCCGCAGCTAATAAACCGATTCCCCAAATGTAAAGTATCGGGAAAACCCTGCCGCCATACTTCTCTTGTAAGTAATGTCCTGCGTTAACTAGTCCTATACTATCAGCTTTTTTAGTTCCATAAAAGCCTTTAGCGAAAACCGCTGTTACGAAAAGATTGATCATGAAGGAGACAAAAAGCGCGGCTGATGATTCGATATTATAGTAGTTAAGAGCTTCTTGAACTCTGTTTATATCGTTTGGGTCTGTTTTTCTTGATTGTACTAAAGCTGAATGCAAGAACACATTGTGAGGCGTTATTACACATCCCACAACTCCAACAGCTTCTCTGATTGTCTTTGATCCGAGTTTCGGAACAAGAATGCCTTTGATCAAGATAAAAAGAAAATCAGAAAAGGTATCAATTAGAGACAATGCTGAATCTTACAGAATTTTTGAATTTAAAGTACCTATAAATAGTTCTTCTACACTTGGTTTAGTTTCATTAAACATCCAAGCAAACGAAAGAGCCATTGTCGCAATCAAAACTGCGAAAAGACCTTCTAATTTCCTCATTCCACATTTCTCCAAATATGAAATCAAGAAGTTGTGTTCACAAGATAACAAACAAAATCAAACGTTTTGAATACATTCCTTCAATTTTTGACCTAACTTGCTTACCAATCAAACGCAGTGATAATAACACCAACCCAAATAGGTAAAAACCCTTTGGTCAAGATCTGAAGAGCAATTGCACTTCCGATGACTTCTTGAATATCAGCTCCGATCAAAGCAAGCTCCGCCATGAACCAAAGCAAGATTCGCGCCCACGATGGGTACTCGTTACGGCAAATCTCAGCCAAATGCCGACCGGTGGCGACACCAATCCGAGCTGAGAGAAGCTGCATCAGAAGTCCCATTAGCGTTGCCCATAGAAGAAGCCATAGAAGTGAGTACCTAGCTACAGTTCCGGCTTGTAAATCTCCTTCGATGTTTCCTGGATCTAAGAACGCTATGCTCATTAGAAACCCAGGTCCGGTGAATTTCCATAGCTTTGCCCACGAGAATGCTGGAACGGAATTTAAATAGTTTCCTCCGTCTTCTTCTACAGTTAGGATCTGATTCTCCGGTGGCTCCGCCGGTAATTCGCGGTTATTGTCCGCCTGAGAGGTTTCGGGAAGTAAGAGACTTTTGAATTCGCCGTGACTGTCGTTAGGTTGCTTTGGGCTGTTTTCTTGGCGGGAAACGGTTGAATCCGTCATCTTAGTAACGGAATATACCTTCGGCGTTACTAACGACGGGAATTTTTTAGGAAAATTAAAGAGATTACATGGATTTTTATGTTAACAAATTTGAAGACAAGAAAAGTCAAATAACAAAACAAAACAAAATTAATTTTCTAAAAATGAACTATACCAAGAATTTCTATTATTAGAGGCTGGAATCTTGATCTATCTATTTATTTCGATGATCGAGAATTTAGTGTTTGAATTTTTTTTTACTTGATTTATTGTTGTCTTCAAGAATTAGCACAATAAATATTGGTTTAGAGATTTTTTCGGATTGAAGAGACAACAAGCTGAACAAAAACTACAAACCATAGACCAGAAGAACCGATTAAATTACAAAATCCTTAACCGGTACAGAATCAGGTCAAAGCTAAGCAATTTTCAAGCAAACAAATCAAAGCAAAACATAGATTGTTTCCTAAAAAAAAAGCAAACATTTTCAAAAAAAAATTTGAATGTATAGAAAAATCCGATCTTAGATTGAGGACATAGATCAAATCCATCAATCTGCAAGGAAACTAACAAGTCTTTAGGTCGAGCAGCAACCGGTTTTCTTCACCGCGGAAACATCAACATCGATCTTCTCTCCTTTGGACGGAACATTGCCCGAATCTTCACCAGCCTCCATTGCTTTCTTGCTCACAACATGGTAAATCTGAGTGAGTACTTCAGAAAACGCGTTCTCAACATTGGTAGATTCAAGAGCTGAGGTTTCCATGAAATAGAGTGACTCATTCTCTGCAAATGACTTTGCATCTTCAGTTTGGACCGCCACAAGATGGCGAAGATCGGATTTGTTTCCTACTAGCATCACAACTATGTTTGGATCGGTATGGTCGCGGAGTTCCCTTAGCCATCTCTCAACATTTTCAAATGTGGAGTGTCGGGTTATGTCATAGACAAGAAGCGCCCCAACAGCTCCTCGGTAGTATGCACTAGTGATTGCTCGGTATCTAAAAATAGTGGAAAAAAGGAGAGACGGTTAAAAACTTAGTCAGAAAACTCTGATAAATAAGAAAGATAACACATAAGAAGAACTGAAAACACAAGAAAGACTTGATAGCAACAAGCTTTATAGCTTCAATGGTCGAAACTGCTAGCTAAAGAAACCGATATTCGATTAAACTCGTTCCTAAAGATCCCTTAAAACATCAGAAAAAAAAAAAGAAAAAATAAAGCTTTATGTACCTATGACATCAATTAATATACCGAATAATATCATCGAACAGTGCTCGATCAAACTAATCAGCAAAACAAGATAATTTCGACAAAATAACATAATCGTTGGGTTCTCTCCTTATACACAAACACAATGTATCCCTTCACCTCCAGTAATTACACAAGCTTCCTCTTAGATAAACTGATTCCAAGATCTAACTCATAACCATAGTTTAAGCTCAATTTGACTTCCTTTGACAATTGAACAAACCAGAAAAGCCAAAGTTTCTACCAATCCACATAAAAACAACCTAAATTTGTTTGCTTTAACCTATAAATTTAGTTCTCGAGAACCAAAATAGAGAGAATTGGTCTTGCGCTTGACTCCACAATGCAAGGCCAAGACCTAAAAAAACTAGATCGAGAAATATAGAAATGAACAGGAAAGAAAGGAACACACAAATCAAAGAGAATGTTAAACCTTTCTTGACCAGCAGTATCCCAAATCTGGGCTTTGATGACTTTTTCATTAACATTCAAGCTACGAGTCGCGAACTCAACCCCGATCGTTGATTTAGATTCGAGGCTAAACTCGTTCCTGGTGAATCGAGAAAGCAAATTGGACTTTCCAACACCTGAATCACCAATCAGAACCACCTTGAATAGGTAATCATAATCATCATCTGCTCTGTAACCCGCCATCAACACTGCTCACACTTCGTATTGCTCTTTAATCCAGGAATTTGAATAGATACAGGACAAAGACAAACACTTTAGTCCTCGATTTTGCTTCTTTTTTTTTCAAATTTCTTCTTTTTCTCTTTAGATTCAATTTTTTATTTTCTCAGATTTCCGCAGAAAGACACCCGTCTCTGCCTTTCTAGCTGGACCACAATCACCGATGATAAATTTTTGGGTGAAAATTTGTGAACTGAAATTACTAGAACACCCCTGCTTCACCCGTCTGATCAGTGGCTTTTTAACGCTTTGAATGTAAGGGTAGATCAGGCATTTCGTTCAGATTTTGTATCTATATTGTTAAATGCTTTCATTTTCTTGAAAAGGTCATAGAGTGGTGGTGGTCATGTTTACATTGGTAAACGGCGATAATTTAGTCACTCTCACAATTTCGGAAAAAATATGTATTTTTTACAGAATGATAGAAAATGAAACTTGTCTGGCTCTATCTGGTAAGTGGATTTTGTTTAGTAAGAAAACCCAATGGATTCAATGTACTTATTATTCAAAAGCCCATATGACTTTTTAGTTTGAATTTTTAATGTACCATTTGGACTTGCCATGTGAAAGAGCTCAAAGATTTGTATTTTGTAATAATACGTAATCCAAAAACGCATATGTACAACTTGAGTGGAATATCTTCGCGGCGTATTCCACAACTTCAAAGAGTTCTTAGATTTCATCTTTTAGATTATCATTCTAGGCTTATGTCATTATGTATTTGCTTTTTAGTATCTTATCTTTGTCCGGATAATATGAATCATTAAAATTGCATCAACCTGTGTATTTTTTTCCTATGTTCTCACCTAGCTTTCCCTAGAAGAAAGTCATTAAATCAAAAACTTAATATCTGAGATTTTGACGAAAAAAAAATGAAAAAATAAAATAAAACACGCATCTGTACATAAGAAAAGAAACAAAAAAGAGAAAAAAACAACGTAGACAAATGTTATGTGCACCTCTCCACTCAGTACCGGCCCGTAGTCACATAACGCCTAAAGCACACAATAAAAATGATGCCCTTTGGCAAAAAAAAAAATGATGTCTTCTTGCCGTAAAAACTTTTTTTCCCAAAAAAATTGTAATATAACCCACACTTAATTTTCTAAAAAAAATCAAATGAAAACATCAATACATTATCACTCGTGAAAAATAATCCTCTTTGCTTTCTTGGTTGCAAAATCATTTATCAACTTTGAATAATCGAGCTCTTCAACCAAAGCATGTTCTATTGATATCATCGCTAATCCATTCAATCGCTCTTGAGACATAGTCGATCGTAGATAGTTCTTTATGAGCTTCAACTTCGAGAAACTTCTTTCTCGCACAAGCAATTGAAACTGGAATTGTCGAAGAAAATGCGATAAGCGATCCATGTGTTCGGATAACAACCATCCACTTTTTTCAAAAATTCCAACACCTCGCCCGCTTTTGTGATTTCTCTTGGCAACACTTCTCTTAGAAGTTTAAGTTCTATAAATAGATCTTTTCCTTCCACATCCGTAAGTCCATCATGGTTCGAGAGAAACTTCAAGCTTCATACAAGATGCCATCAACTCATCATCTTTTGCTGATTTTAGATTCTTCAAACCGAACAAAAAATCCAAAAATCTCCTCATAACGCTGAAATTGCTCAAATCTAACCTCAAGGGACATTATAGCTTGATCCACTATGTTGATGAAGTAATCGATCCTAAAACTCTCCTCTGCAGTTAACTTGTTACTCTCTCCCATTTTCTCAAAGCATCTTCACCATATTGCATTTTTCTTTTCATCAAACGTTTTGATTTTGTAGGAAAAGTTGGTTCAATCTCCATTTCAATGGCAATTTCGTAACTTTTGCTTTCTCAAAACCTGTTTCTCTATAGTTTTTCAAATAACCAACAAGTCCCCTAACTGAGAAATAGCAGCTTCAAGATCCATATCCTCGGACTTGTAAAGTTTTGCTCACTATATTGACAGAGAAAGCAAATCATACCATATTACCATTCCAAACAAAAATTCAAATCCTCCGATTCCATGTGTTTCACTCATCGAAAGAGACTCAAGCATCACTACGGTGTCCTGGATTATCACTTTTTGTGCCAAGTGAAACAAAGCAGCTCGTATCTTTGGAGCTTGAAACCTTATTGGCTTAACACTATCAATACGACTTTCCCAACGAGTTTGTGATAATAATTTAAGTGTAATACCATTTACCTTCTCTCTGTACACTTCCCAATTGTTGGTTGAAGATGAAAATAGGCGCATATATCTGAACAATGCCAAAGAATGAAACAGCTTTCTCGGATGAAGAAGCCATATCACAAAAGAGCAAGATTGAGACTATGACATCCACATGGAGTGTAAAATGCCCTTGGGTTTATATCAAGTAGTCTTTTCTGAACTCCTTTATGTTTTCCTTTCATATTTTGCCCATTATCATAACCTTGCCCTCTTACATCATCAATATTCAACTTCAGATCAGCCAATACTTCTTGAAGAGTGTTGAAAATCCCTTCTCCTCTCTTGTCTTTGATTTCCAAAAAGGTCAAAAAGAACTCCTCAATCTTGGGCGAAATTGTCGAAACATCCACACATCGAATTAGAAGGGTCATTTGTTCTTTATGACTAACATCAGGAGTGGTATCTAAAATGACTGAAAAATATTTTGCATCTTGAATCTTCTTTAAGATAATCATCTTAATCTCATTAGCAAGCAATTCTATCAACTCATTCTGAATCTTATGGCTAAGATAATGGTAATGAGTTTCACCTTTATCAATCCGTCGAATGTGCTCCTTCATTACTTCATCAAAGCCTCCAATCATCTTGATAAAAGCCAGAAAATTCCCTTGTTCGGATCACTAGTCTTCTCTTTTTTCGCCACGAAAGGCTAAATTTCTTTCCGCTAGTGTTTTTACCACTGCAATTATTCTCAAACATCACATCTCTCCAATGTTTTCTCTCCTTGTTAATTGCCTCCTGCACATGCTTATCAATAGTTTCATTTTTTTTCAATCTCACTTCTAACTCTGCCCAACGAGTCATGCAAATAATATGATTCTGAGTAATTTCATGAGTTTTTAGCCTTTTCGAAATATTTCTCCGATCATCATATCCAGTTGTTGCCAAAAGAGGAGAATTTGCTTTTGTGAATAATTTACAAAAGCAAAAAATCTTGTTTTCAGCTTTTGAGTAAACTAACCATTTTCTGTCGTGATTTTCTCCATTGTTCATTTTTCTTGTATAAGAGGAATAAGTGAAACATCTGTCAACTCATTTCTGCGGAAGATCTAACCTCTCGACGGTCTTGTGGGTGGACCTTTCTCAACAAGAAAATCTCTTATTCTCTTATCAAATTTCCCCCAATTTCCCGGATCATCCATATCAACATTCTCATAAAGACCTTCAATGTCATCAACTTTCTTACGTTCTTCCACATGTTCATTCTCAAATGGTTCTCTCTTTTCATTCATACCAGCTGTAGCATCTCCAAAAGGTTCTGCCACACTTTTCCCATATGCATGTGCTTCATTAGTAACATGTTCTTCATCTTCCTTGTTTATCTCGAGAATCTCACTCTAGCATTCTCATCACTAGTTTCAGATTTTTTAGTTCTCGTCACATACTTCAACATATCATTGGTTTGAGAATTCACCACTTCATCTTGCCTTATCTTTCTTTTCCTATTATCATTACCGCATGGCTGGTTTCGAATTCTATTACCCGGCAACATTTTTCTACAATTAATAAACAAACTAGTGAATTACAATGACTTGAATTTAACTTTATGTGTAAAAACTAAATAACAGAGCAACCAACAACGTTAGACTTAAACATAGAATATAAACACACAAGGCAACAATTAATAATTTTCACTTTGAAATTAAATCAAGCTTGTGTGAAATTCTGAAAACTCTTGTTAAATTTTGGTTTACATGTTCAGCCGTTAATGAATTTTTAAAAAAACAGAAAAACTTAAGCAAAAATAGAGTAGGAGACGAAGAAGAAAGACACGAGGACATACTCAAAATGTTCATTGCCCTTCTAATTTAAACAGTGGAATCGTTGTAGACTCTTTGACTCTATTGAATAAGGGATAGTGATGAATGTTGTTGATTTGTTGATGAAGAATAGAAGATTGGCGCTGTGATTGTGAAGAAGAAGCGGAATCGTCGAATGTTTTTTTTGTTTGTTTATTTTAATTGCTACATAATTAAAGTAAATCTAACTAAAATTATATAATAAAGAAAATCTAACTAAATCAAAAAATTCTGAACTTAAAAAAATAGAAAAAAAGATTGTTAATAAGAAAACATGTTTAGTGGGATTTGATCTTGGTACAAAAGATACAAAAGGAAAAAAAATTAACCATTATACCAAAGGAACATATATGAACATGATGCCTCTAGAATAGTTATAATATTTGGCGCCTAAAGCCCTAGCTTTATGGGCTTTACCCCAGGGCCGGGCCTGTCTCCACTCATCCTCCATTATTTGCAGAAACAAATCCATTATTTTGTCGTTACCATAAAGTCTCCATCAAGCCTTTCCTCGTGAAACTCTCCAATCAAAATTTTCGATTTTTTTTTTACTTTTGTCTTAATTTTAAAGAATGTCTGAATCTCCACCTCCATCTTCATCTTCCTCTGTTTTAACTCAGAACGTACCAAAACCAGTTTCAGACAAACTTCTTAATAAGTACATTGACGTGTCTGAGTTTCAGTTTGATTACCAGAAAAGTGGATGTTAAGAGAAATAGTCGAATTTTATTTCACTCAACAGAGATTACAAATCAATCACAGCTGAAAATCAACAACTATGATCAATCCCATCGAAACTCAAGAACACTCTCTTGATGAATCGCCTAAGGTTGCAGAGAAAGAACTCTAACAAACTTCCCAAAGATCCAATTCATAAAAGGATGAGAAACTATTTTAAAACGAATTACAATATATCTATTTTCAGATACTCTCTTGATCTTCTTTAGTGACCTCCACCTCAAAGATCCTTACTTACTCTCATTCCATTTCGTCATTTTCTGCGCCGTCATTCCTCTTCTTCTTCTTGATATAAGCTCTTAATGGCTTATCAATACCCGTTCGCTCGCATCGAAGCTTGTCCTCAAGCTTCGGATGTGAAACCGATGAATCAAGGTTGTCACTTTCTCCCAAGATCGCTCATGATCCGGTAGACCAGTCCATTTGATCAATGCTTCCAAATGACCATCCTTGTCATAACGAGGATCCAAAATATGTTCTGGTTCAATGACCAACTCACCTTGGGATGACAATGTAGCTGTAATTCAGTAATGATATGATTACGCCCTTGAACTGGTTTTAACGGGAGACATGAAAGACATTATGAATCTTTGAGAGTGAAGGCAATTTTAGTCTATAGCGGCAGCTCCCACGATCAATCACTTCAAAGGGTCCATAATAACGGCAGCCAACTTCGACACATACGTCTCGATCTGTTTGCCTATAAGGCGTAGCTTCAAAAACACCTTATCCCCAATATTAAACACCAACTCTCTGCGTTTTTTATCAGCATGATTTTTCATTCGATCTTGAGCTAGAATAAGATGATTCTTGATCCGAACCAGCATTGAATCCCTCTCTGAGCATTGTCTCCAACTCAAAATTTGTTGTTGAACCCTCCTCAAACTTCAACAAACTTGGAGGACTCCGCCATACACGATATGAAAGGGTGTTGTCCCTAAAGATGTATGATAGTTGGTGTTAAACCAAAGCTCAATTAAACTAAAAAAGAGCCCACGACTTTGGATGAGAAGAAGAAAAACATCTCGAGATAAGTTTCCAAACACCGATTTAATACTTGATCTGCCCATCCGTTTGTGGATGGTAAGATGTACTATATTTGAGTTTTGTCCTATTGTTTGAATAACTCCCTCCGAATGAACTCAAAAATATTTTGTCTCTATCTGAAATAATAAGAAGCAGGAAATCCATGGAGCTTAACAACTTCTTGGACAAATTTATCTGCATCTTTTTTGTATAAGGATGTTTGAGACCCTATGAAATGAGCATACTTACTCAAACGATCCACCACCACCAAAATCACATTAACTCCCCTTGATAATGGCAATCCTTCTATAAAATCCATTGAAAGATCCTCCCAAATCTGTGAAGGAATTGGTAAAAGGCTGAAGTAAACCTCTTGGTGATAGAGTTGAATACTTGTGTTTCGACAAACACTACACTCACTACATACTTCGAACATCAACATTCATTTTTTTCCAAAAGAAAACTCGTTGTACCCGGCAGTTGTCTTAAGAACTCCTGAATGTCCTCCAATTAACTCATCATGATAAACTTGTAATATTGTTGGAATATGTTTTGATTTTCGAGATAACATCGACCTCCCTTTGGCAATTTCCCATTCAATACTGTTAATTCCAACGGTGCACTCTGGTTTGATAAAACTTGCTGTTTCAAAGCACTTAACTCATCATCATTGTCAATCTCCTCCAATATATCTTGTAGTTGTAAGCTTGTAGAGTCTTTCAAAAGCTAAAAACATCGCAGAACTTGTAATCATAGGTTCAAAGAATGATTCTGGATAATCCATCTGCAACTTTATTATCAACCCCGAGCTTGTAAATGATATCAAAATCGTATCCCAACAGTTTAGAAAGCCAACGTTGATAGTCCATTGATACATCCCTCTGTTCCAAAGAAAATTTGAGGCTCTTTTGATCAGTATGTACCACAAATTTGCGTCCAATCAAGTAATGCCTCCACTTTTGAATAAGCTAAGACAATGGCCATAAGCTCCCTTTCATAAATGGGTTTGATTTGTTCCTATCCGAGAGACCGAACTAAAATATGCAATGGGTTGATTACTCTGCATCAATACAGCTCCCACTCCATAACCAGACGCATCAGATTCTACTATAAATGGCTGTGTAATGTCCGGTAAAACCAATACCGGCAGTCATCATTGCTTCTTTTAGTTGCTCAAAAGCTCCTCGAGTCTTATTAGTCCATTCGAATCGATCTTTTTAAGTAACTCTATTAATGGTCGAGCAATAGAGCCATATCCTTTTACAAAACGCCTATAGTAACTAGTTAGTCCCAAAAAACTTCAAGTTCTTTAACTGTTTTTGGGACTGCCCATATTTCATGGCTTTTTCTTTTTGCGGATCAGTAGAACCCCTTCATGGATATCACATGGCCTAAATATTCTACATGAGTCTGGCCAAACAGACACTTCTTCTTATTTGCAAACAATTGTTGAACCACAAAGACATTCAACACTTGAGCTAAATGCTGAATATGTTCCTCCATAGTAGAACCGAAGACCAATATGTCATCGAAGAATACTAACACAAATCTTCCCAAAAATGGTCTGAATAACTCATTCATAAGTGATTGAAGCGTTGCAGCAGCATTGCTTAGACCAAATGGCATAACCAAAAATTCATAATGGCCATTAGTAGATCGAAATGCACTTTCTATATCTCTATCTTCCATGCGTATTTGATGATATCCGACTCTTAAATCCAACTTTGAAAACAACTTGGCACCATGCAATTCATCCAACAACTGGTCAATCATAGGTATTGGGAACTTATCTGGGATTGTGATCTTGTTTAGAGCTCTATAATCATCACAAATTCTCCAATTGTTATCTTTTTTTTTTGACCAAAGAAAACGAGGACTTGAATAAGGACTTTTACTCGGTCTAATGATACCATCTGTCAACATCTTTGTTACTAATTTCTCCATTTCCTCCTTATATGCATGAGGATACCTATAAGGACGAACATTTATTGGGCCAGCCCACTAAATTAATGGCATGTTCAAAACCTCGTTTAGGTGGGAAATGAGTCCTCTGCAAAAACATTCAAATGCCTACCCAATAATAGTTCCTTTATGCATTAATCTGTTGAATCTCCTCCAATGGTTCAAGATTACTCAATTCCGGTTGCACATCGGTGAATAACGGAGAGTTCTTAAGGAAATTCTGGTGCTGTGTAATGTAGGATCTCCAATGAGGTTCACAATCGCTCCTCCATGATTGAATGACAGCTCATGAGTCTCCCAATTCATCGCACACTTCCCTAATGTTCTCAACCATCTGCACTCCCAAAATGATATCAACATTGCCTAACTCCAATACAATGAAGTCTGCTGTTGATTGATGTTCTTGAATTGTAAAAGGAACTTTTGGACACACTCCAGATCCATGAACTGTAATGCCAGTTTCTAAACGCACTCTCATATTGGTGTTAGTTAATGGTTGCAACTTTGCCTTAGATATGATGGTCGGATCCACAAAGTTGTGTGTGGCACCACTATCTAACATTATGACAACCTTAGTTTTTCCAATTGTTCCCCACATTTTTGTAGTACTTGGCGAGTCAACTCCCAAATAAGACAATATTGACAATTCTACTAATTTTGTCACTCTGCCATTTTCATCTTCGAAGGTATCAATCCATTCTTCTTCTAAAATCTCAACTTCCTCCCCATTAATCACTGTCATCACTTGTAAACCCGCCTGTTGACACTTGTGATTTTTAGACCACTTTCCTTTGCATTTATAACACAGACCCAGCCTCCTTAATTCCTCAAATTCAGTGAAATCTTTTTCACCCCAACCGCAGAATTAGTAGATTTCAAGTTTTGGTTCTCCCGATTGTCTTTGATTGTTTTATCATTCTGCGACCCAAAATACTTGTTAGTATCCCTGGAATTGTCATTACTAGATGGCTGTGACCCACGATCTTGAAGCATTGTAATTAGTGGAAGACTTTAACGGTATATAGGTAGTTCTGAGGAGTAAAATGACCAGATCGTTGCTACAGAACTACAAAAAGCACTATCGACCATCCTCATTACATAGTTAAAATGCTCACATGGTAAAGCTCTTTTATCTTAATAACCTCTTGCATTTCTGGTTTTAATCCCAAGTAGAAAATATGTTCAAGGTTAGCTTCATCGATCCTCGAACTATCGCAGAAAGTTCCTCAAACTCATTCACATACTCTGCAATAGGACCTGTTTGTTTCAAACTGAATAATCGTTTTCTTGGATTCTTCTTAAGCTTTTGACTAAATCTCGCAATCACCGCCGCTTAAACCGAGACCAATCTTTAAACTCTTCTCCTGAATCTCTCGATTAAACCAATTGAGAACCGGACCTTGTAAGCTTCATCGACATCAAATCCAACTTATCCACATCACTATACTTCCCCAAACGAAAGAATCGTTCACTTGTGTAATCCAACCATAAGGGCGTAATCCATCACAAGGCGGAAGCTCAATTTTCTTCAACATTCCATCTCGATTTTCTAACACATTGTGAATTCCCGATAACCTAACGTTGTTTCACCGAGGATCTACCGATCGATCATCTATAGGAGTTTTAGATTGTACGATGTGAAGGACCAGCATCGATCGTCTTCCCGGACGTTACGTCATGAACCGATTAAGCTTCTATACGAGCTAAGGTATTAGTAATTGAATTCAGATTCAGATCTATCGTTTCGATTCTCCGATCCACCTTTGTTAAGGCGATCTTCGATTCAGCAACACTCGATTGACACGTCGTGTTTGATTCCGTTAACCTCTTCCATCCGCGTAATATCTCAACTTCGGTTAATTCTTCCACCGATCCTTGTAATTCGCCAGTCTGCTCTGAATTTTCCATCTCCGTCGTCGCTATGAATCGCGATGCTCACCGCACCAATTGTTAAGAGAAATAATGAATTTTATTTCACTCAACGGAGATTACAAATCAATCACATTGAAAATCAACAACTATGATCAATCCCATCGAAACTCAAGAACACTCTCTTGATGAATCGCCTAAGGTTGCAGAGAAAGAACTCTAACAAACTTCCCAAAGATCCAATTCATAAAAGGATGAGAAACTATTTTAAAACGAATTACAATATATCTATTTTCAGATACTCTCTCTTTCTTTTTTGACCTCCACCTCAGCATCCTTACTTACTCTCATTCCAGCTCGTCATTTTCTGCTGCCACGTCATTCCTCTTCTTCTTCTTGATATAAGCTCTTAATGGCTTATCAGTGGAATCTGGTCTCCGCCGCTTCAACGCACCGCTTTTCTTACACCACAAGGCAAAATTCTCACAGACAAAGAAATGGCAGAGAAGTTTCAGAATCTTTTAGAAACTCCACCGATCAAAAGGTACAATCTTTATTGTTGTCGTAAATAAGCTTTTGTAAATCTAATCTACAATGTAAGACATGGAATATACAAACAGGTTTCTATACGACGACTCTTTTATTTATTTTGTTTTTACTTTTCAAAAGATTTTTCATACAGAAGAAACAAAAAACAAAAAGTTATACAAGTAGTGAAACCTGGTTTAAACTGCAGCAGTGCTCTGTTCTAAAGCTTCTTTACCGGTGATTCCATCTTTCAGATTCTTGAAATACTCATTGTAGTCTTTCTCCGGTGGAGGATTCTCAGGATCTACCGTGAAAGGCTCGCTAAACGGAACCGTACTTTTAACCTGAAACAAACAAACAACCCAATTGAGAAAATTTAACATCTTGAAGTAAAAACCCGAAAAATCGAAAAGTTATTTTATCCTCAATTCTTTTGAAACCTCGAATGTCTTGTTTAGAGCATACGGGCTTTCTAAAGCAGCGATGCATATAAGTGCAACTTCGTCTCTCGATACCTTCCCCTATATAAAGGCGAAGTTGGTTATGTTAGTTAACTTAAAGAGTTTTGGTTTCAACGGGAAGCAAAGTTGAAATACCGTAATGTGGTCTCCTTGATCGAATATGAGATCAGCTCCAGCAGGCTCTTCTGTTAAAGCACATGGCCGTACAATCGCAAATGGAATCCCGCTTTCGCGTATCAGATCCTCTCCCTATTCATTTAAAAGAAGAAGAAGAAGAAGAGCTTTAAAATCTTGTGAATATGACAATTCCAATTTCTGCAGAGAAGAGAGAATAGAGAGACAAACCTTTAACTTGTAAGTGAGAATGAAATCAAGCTCCTTGTTTAATCTCACAGCTGGAGGTTGTTTGCTTAGATCCAAACCAGGTCTCTCTGGTCGGGTTACTCCCGCAGAGCCAACATGAACAAACCTGTAACCGTAAGTAACAAAATGCTAATTCAGAGTTTAGTAAAGAGTTTGTTTTGTAGAGGGCAAGAAACTGAATCGGACCTTGGAGTGACCGGTTCTTGAATATAAGCTCGAATACTTGATAAAGGAAGCTCGAAAGGTCCTTCTTTGAAAGTTGGGTTAAGCTTACCATCATACTCAAATTTGCTAAACATAAGCTGAAAAAGAAGTAAACTGAATCAAACATTTAGAATGGAAAGTTTTTTAGATGGTTGATATATAGGAAGGAAAACAAACCTGTAGTGAAATGATACTGCCTGCATTAAAAGGCGGTGCATCTGTCATTGTACGTGCGCGAAATACAGGTCTTAAAGACGAGAAAGGTAAGCGTACCTACGATTTGAATTAACAGAATTACTATTGATCTACCCACAAAAGTAGATTGAAAATGAATAACAAGTAAATTTTACTTACAGATTGCCATTGGCCTGATGAGGTGTCGAAACTAGCAGTGTAACCAACAGTATCCCAATCTTGGCTAGTCCGGACGATTAGCTTGTAACGGAGTCCATCACCTTTTAGTCTTAGCTCTAGACCATCATATGCAGAGAGATTCTCTGCCTCGGGAAAGTTCTGGGAGAAATTTTTAAGCAAAGAAGACTCATACACTTCAATAAGATAACAAAGGATAAGAACAATTGGAGAGATTCTGACATCAAGTCGTACCCTTTACCTTGGTTCGGACACTTGTAAACCCGCCATTATTCGTTGTTGAAACATTTCCTAACAAAACATGTTATTTTTATATGAGTATAAGCCCAAGAGAAGAAAAATGGCAAATAAAGTTGTTATGTTATCAAACCTTTGAAAATTCCGGTAGGTCCACCGTTTTCACCAGCGGTTAGATCTACTAGGAAATTACTTTCACTGACACCTCCCATTACAACATCATCCAAGGCTCCCCAAGGTAGATCTTTAAATGTATTATCTAAACAAAAACATTGGTAAAACTTTTAAATTATGGCCATGTCGAGTTAAAAGCCTAATTAAGTGACTTGACTCAACTTACCCCCAACACCAAAAAGAAGCTTCCCATTCTCAAGTCCAACACCATCTTTAACAGCATTGATTAAGTTCTTCATTCCAATATATTCCACTAACTCAGGAGAGTCACCTTTTATCTGTGCATCACCAAAATCTATATGTTTTAGTTTTGTTGAACATTGAGCACTAAATCTCCCAAAACAAAATAAAAATTAAGAAAATGTTCTTTTAGTCCCCGTACCTCTGGCTCGAAGAACCTGACTCCCTGCATTAAAACCAAAAACCAAAGGGTAACATTACTCAAAGCCAGAATCTAAAGTTGAAAGCTTTTAAGATCATTCCATTCATGAAAATTTACCTACCTGATTGTATTTTTGTCTCTCAGGCGTATCTCCTTCCTTTGGACCGACAATAACAGAAACAGCATTGATCACTTTCCTCACTCCTTTGAACTTTTCAGGAACAAGTGTATTCTCCTTTGTAATATCTGCAACAATCTGACAACATTGAAATATATGCAAATAGTTATCAATGATGTTATAACTATGAGGATACCAAGAATCAAAATGTGGAAACTTTCTGTGGAATTTCTCACCAAGTCAATGTCAGGTCCTAACATCTTCCGAGCCTTATCTTCATTTCTAACCTATGAAAATTCCCCCACAAAAGTTAAAAGACTTTACCCACATTTTCAGACCACAAGCATCGAGAAATCTATCGAAACGTTTAGTACCAATGCTTTAACAGGCAAGCCTCTCTTCTTCAAGATATCAACAACTCTTCTTCCTACACCACCTGTAGCTCCAGCCACAAGTATGATTCCAGAAGTTTTCATTTCTTTAACCGGTTCCTCCGTTGATCCGTTAGTAAGTTTCTCAAACACCGATGAAACAAACTTCACAAGCAAGAAACAAACAATCAATTACCCCAAAATGACTATATTATATACACCTCAACGGATCAAACAAACGCTCACATATACCTTTAGAGGAGATGGTGGTCCGTTGAAGTAGTACAATGTTTTGAGGAATCTACCAAAGTCCCAACCTTGAGAGCCTGATTTCACAGTGACGCGTTTACTATATGACCTTAGGGTGAGAGAATTTGAAGCTTGTTTGTTACGAAGACGTTGGCTTTTATCATCAAGTTGAAGAAATGGTTTAGGAAGTGAAGTGAACTTAGAGAATTTTACATCAATATTTGATGAAGAACCCTGAAAGCAACAATTTTATACCAAGGAAAGTACAGCATTAATAGAAAATTTCGAATTTCTTATGAAATAGCAGAGCTAATTTCACAAATAAGACAAATTTCATAAGATCATAGAAGTGAAGAACAAAGAAAAGAAAAACAGAGAAATTGTTTTAAGTAACCTGAAGATTGATGATGGAAGGAGATAACGACGATGAAAGCTTGAGTGAACACGAAACATCCATTTCTCAATTCAACAAGAGTCGAAAGATTTTTCCAGAAAATCTTAAAAGCGCGAGAGAATTTTTGTGCTGTGAAACCGATAGAGATTGTAGACCACACACGTGGGGAAGTCTCAATTCCGGTTTACAGAACCGGTACGGTGGTTCCGGAGATACTGATCAAATTTAAAACGACACCGTTTAGACAGGTGAAGTTTAAAACAAAATAATTTAAAAATAGAATTGCGTCTGCCGGGAGTCGAACCCGGGTCTATTGCTTGGAAGGCAATTATCCTAACCGTTGGACTACAGACGCTATTGGTAGGCCAAATGAAATAGAAATTTATTATCTTCACTTTACTAAAAACTTGTCGTTTTTATTTAAACTCATCGAGTTATTTGTCTTCAAAGCTTATTGTACATGAATTCATTTTGATGGTGTTTCAGAAAACTCAAATCAATACTACGATGTTTTCTCAATGTGTCATCATCAAGTTGTTGCTTTTTTTGTAGTTTGAAGTTGTTTCTCCTCTATTTTAAAACATTTCATTTCAATATTAGTCATACGACAAAAAGAAAAAAAAAAGACAATACACAATTTTGTTTGGAACAATTGAAATTAGTTTGATCAGAATTTTGGTTTTTAAGAACAATTGAAGTCTAGTAGTATTATTCATAAACCAATATCATAATAAAATGGAGGGTGATAGAAAAGGTTTTCTTAATTTCAGCTTTTGACTTGTAATTTTTTTTTTGAATATATAAAAGTTTACCAAACTTTTTTTGTTAAATAAAAGTTTACCAATATCTATATTACAGAGAAAAATAACATGAGGGGAACAGTTGTTCTGTATGGTTAGTTTTGCTTAAAATGCAAGACGATGAGACTGACACGTGGAGCAGAGCAAGGGGCCGCCGCAAAGTAGTTATGGTGGGCACCTGATTAGAAAATGTAGTTTAGGTATTTATACTGAAATTTTAGATTTGGATGTTTTTTTTTTTTCCTTTTAGTTAGATTTGGATGTTAGGATTCCATTTCCATCTGGAATTTGTAGCTTATTGGATTCATATTACGTACTAAATTGTTATGAGCTTACTTTCAGATATTTATTTTTTAAAATTTGTTACAGATTTAATGGTTTCTAATGCATGAGTTTATATTTTCGGACTGGTTCGTCCATGTATGAATACTTCAATCATTCGTTAGTTTCCGAGATTTGAATATCCAAAATGTTCAGATAAGGATTCTCAAAGTATACTATTTTTTAGATTTAAATTAGTTAACTATGATAAAGACATCTTGATTTATATATTTGGATTTTAACATTTTTCTACCCCTACTATGGTTAGGATATAAATGAATATAGGTTATTTAGGGGTTATAATAACAAACCAAAACCTGAGTTTATAGGTAAAAGATTCTCTTCTCCACTCTTACAAGTTCCAAGTGTTAAAGCATCAGTTTGGGCTCGAGAATCAAAATACTTTCCAACATAAAACGTTAAGTTATTGTGTCAGAGATGTGTTTGCAAAGTCACTTTTTCAGTTCATTGTATTTTGGAACACCTCGGGTTTAGGTGCAATTCATAAATGCATCCCTTAGTTTTTACAATATTGAGTGCAGAAACATTAAACCATAACACGAAGGTCAAGAAATCATAAATTAATTAACACACAAGTCGTGAAATCACAAATGAAATCCAAACCACTTGTTACCATTCAAGGTCTTTTTGATTGTCTCTCGAAAACTTGTTAACCCTCTATAGGTTTCTTCCAATTGACAAAATATTTGACCTTCAACTTCTTTTTTCAACTTTTCTTTCTATATACAATATTTTTTAAAAAAGTGAAACAATTGTGGTGGGTTAATCTTAGTGGGAACAATGACTTCCCATAACTATTGTTAACCAACACAGAGTACTTTAGGTTTTTCAATGCAATCTTCGTTCACGAGCCGTGCCGATTCTCAACTTTTTCAAAAGTAGTTGAGAAATTTAAAGTATCCACATTAGCTTTAGTGCTTCACCCATTTCTCTGATCTATACAATAAATATTAATATTTTCAACCGCAAATAATGTTAACAACGTTGTAAATAAATACAGATAAGAGTCCAATAGTGATGTGACTTACATCTCAGTATTTTTTCTGTATAACTGCGACATAACATAAGTTTTGTTTTCTGGGGCCATTCTAATGTTTCACTTAAACTGCGATTTGGTCCCAAAACTGGCAAGGTACTAACTTAGTTCTTCTACTATGTGGTGAAAATTGAAAACACACACACAAAATCCAAGATTTAACTAGATTATTTTAAGATTTGACAAGATTATTTCAATTATATATAAGAGACATTCATATGATAGTTAAACCATTTACGTATATGTTAAACAAAATGTCATGGTTAACCAGTTTGGTTCTAATAATACGGAGACTAGTATTAATATAGATCGATTCAAAATATATAAAAAAAGAATTCAGGTGCCTAGAAGTTAAATTCGATTTTTTGTCCATATATAAATCCCTACACATATATAGCATACTCTCTACATGCATGAAGCCATGTCCATATGTTTTTTTTTTTTTTGTGATAAAGAAAAAATAGTCTCATGTCTCATGAGTCTTGTAAAAGATATGTTATAACTTACTAATTTCCAAAATATATAAATCGGTGGACCATGCTACTCCATACCCTCTTACATTTATTATTTTATTCCGAATCCTATGTCTCCTCCTTCACTTGTGTTTTATAAATGAACATTTGAATTCCTTTTTTTTTTAAATAAGCTAATATTTCCTCTATATCGAATTATGAAAAGCAACTTGAAAATTTAGTGATCATCCACGAGAAAAGAGAGTACTTTTTGTTTTTCTTAATGATAATCTCAGTTACAATATGCGCACGTGATCGGGCGTTGACCGTCGTATCGTAATAGTTATCGTCCGGAGGCTTTTCTTTTTGTCGTATCCGATTTCTTGATTTCTTGTCTAATTGCAGTTTTGACATTACTCACAAAGTCTATTTTCATAATGGAATTATGGAAATTTATTTGAGATAGAAGCCATTTCGATAGTTTATACAATAGCATCTACAAAATATAATACTTTTTTCGCCACATTTAGAAAAAAGTTTTAGTCCGTGACTTACACACTATTCATCTTGACTATTTTAATGATTCTTAACATAAGTCATATATAGAATTTGATGAGACAAATCAATTTTAAATGGTTGCAAATAGAAACCTTAACTTAAACAAAAGAAGATATAAATTAAGAGCTTCCACAAATTTAGTATCTTTCTTTCATCATGGTTAAAAGGAAAAATAAGATCATTACTTTGGATTATTACTATTTTGATGAGTAGAAAGATTGGACTAGCTTGAGTGGACATCTCCTCCTTTAACCATTAATTTTTGAGAAAATAAAAACAAAATCATTATTGTCATGTGTTGAAGTTTTTGAAATTACATTTTAGTGGATATTTACAAGCATCCAAACTGTTGAATCGACCAATGAACCAATCATATTACGGAGAAAAACTGTATAAGAAAAACAAACAAAAAAATGCCAACGACTAGTTTTTAAATCCGTACAAAAATAAAAACCAAGCCGTATAGGTATGGTTCAATGGTCGAAACTTTTTTTGGTACCTCATTGCAAAATTCAGACACTTTACAAATTATAAATCTTTTTTTTTTCGTCAATTATATTATAAATCTTTTTATTTAGGGAAAAAGAGCATAATTTGGGTTGCATGCTTCTCCTACAAACGGACACTTCTTTATTGGCTTTGTTCCTAATAATCCTATCATATGCCTCTGTCTTCGTGTCTGCAACAGATCTGTCTCCTCTTTATTTTTTTTTCCTTTCTCTTTCAAGATTCTCATTTTTCTCTTTCTCTTGCAACCGAAAAACAACAAAAACCTCTACCCAAAACGGACGTTTTAACTCTCTGCCAAAAGCCATTGTTTTCTCCAAAGAAACCCATCAGTTTCCTCTGAATCTGCATGTGAAAGTTTGGTGAAGAAAGAGGATAGATCTGTGATTGCTTTTATAAAAAAACGGTGCCGTTTCCTTTGCTTTTTCCTCTTCTTCTATGGCTGATGAGGTCACTAAGATGCCCACTTGCCTCTTTTGTTCAGTCTCTCTCCCATTAATGAGTAATAAGTTCTCATCTTTAGTGCATAAGATGCAGAAATTTTGATACTTTAGTTTCTGGGTTTTTTTTTCCGCTTCACTTGGCTTCTAACAGAGCTCGAAAGTTTCCATTTTTCTCTTCCCATTTGGGATTTTCAATTTCACTAATTTAGTATTAATTTGGGAACTTCTTCGAATTGAGTTTTTGAGATTTGAGACTCAAAAGGTATAATTTTTAGGTTATTTCAGTGAATCTTTGTGGAATTAAAGCTATTGCCATAGTTGAGGAGATTTGGTTTTGAAGATTTTTCCTCTTTAGGAAACAAAAATGAGATACAATTCGATTTGGTTCTTATGCAAGATTCCGAGGAGGAAAGAGACAAAGCTCTTCGTCTTCTGAAACTAAATGACGACTACGACGACAACGACTAGAGTTGCTTCTTCTTCTTCAACTCGGAATCGAATTCTGAAAGATGCAAATGGAGACATCGGTGAGCATCTTCGTAACCACATCCATTTAACCAATTGTATTCACTTGAAGAACCATATGCATAAGCAGAGTCCAGTTTTAACCGACCGTGCCTTAATGAGAGACCTCATTGTTCTCCAAAGGTCACGTTCACTTAGAGATCCTTCTGCTAGCCCTCCAGCTTGGAATTCTCCTTCTGTTGTTGATTTGCTTCCTAAGAAAGGAGATCATGTTGAAGGAAGACGATCTGTTGATCAAAAGAAGTCTAGTCGTAGGTTGTCTGGTTTGAGTGGTTCTTCTCCTGTTGTGAACTTTGGGACATCTAAAGTGACTCCTTCCGATGAAAGGGATAGTGGTAGGAGAGTTAAGAGAGAAGAATCTAGTAGAAAGAGTTATAGAGTTGAAGATGATTATCAAAATGTGAACGAGGTTTCTCATGGTGTTGCTTCAGGGAATTCAGGATCTAAAGCTAGTGGGAGGCATAGTAGGATTAATGATGCTATTGTTAAGACAATGTCTGATCAGTTAAATGAGGTTGTTGTTGGTGATAGTGATGATGTGGTTTCATCTAATGTTCGTCCGCGGGTTAGGTATGGAAGTGGTGGTGTTGGTGGTAATACTCGGGGATGCGCAGGTGGAATGAGTCGGCCTAAAAGACGGAAGTTTAGAGGGACGAGAAGAGTTCGAGGTAAGAGTAGAGATACCGGTGGTGGTGGTGGTAAGAGTGAGATGTCTGTTGCTTCTAACACATTGCCTCAAGGTGAGAAGCATGAGGTAGAAAAAGAGGGATTTGGGGAACAGAACATGACTAAGGCTTGTGGAATTCCGTTTAATTGGTCGAGAATTCATCACCGTGGGAAAACTTTTCTCGATAAGGCGGGTAGGAGTTTGTCTTGTGGTATGTCTGATTCAAGAGGAAAGAAAGGTGAAACCAATGAGAGAAATGGTTCTGATATGATGATGATACAATCTGATGATGACTCAAGCTCCTTTATCCATTCTGATGGTGAGGCTCTTCCCTTGCTAGTTGATAGTGCAGAGAATGAAGGTTGGGTGCACGATTACTCGGGGGAGCTAGGGATTTTTGCAGACAATTTGCTCAAGAATGAAGAAGATTCTGATCTTGCTTCAGAAGGAAGGTCAGGGGAGAAAAAACACAAGAAGAAGAGTCATATCAATGCTCGGC
>CM051389.1:10694969-10744969 GCA_028015245.1 Cardamine occulta
ATCGACATCTGCATCAGAGTCTTACGGAGAAATACAAGCCTAAAACATTCAGGGATCTTGTGGGGCAGAACCTGGTGGTACAAGCTCTTTCTAATGCAGTTGCAAGACGAAAGCTTGGACTTTTGTATGTCTTCCATGGTCCAAATGGAACCGGAAAGACCTCTTGCGCTCGGATATTTGCAAGGGCTTTGAATTGTCATTCCATGGAACAACCAAAGCCTTGTGGCACTTGCAGTTCTTGTGTTTCACATGAAATGGGTAAAAGCTGGAACATTCGAGAATTAAGTCCTGTGGGGAATTACGACTTTGAGAACATCATGGATTTACTAAATGGTAATGCGACGGTTTCATCGCAGTCACCTCGAGTGTGCATATTTGATGATTGTGATACCTTGTCATCTGATTGTTGGAATGCACTGTCCAAAGTGGTGGATCGAGCAGCGCCACGCCGGGTAGTCTTTATCCTCGTGTGTTCGAGTCTTGATGTTTTGCCTCATGTGATCATATCGAGGTGCCAGAAATTCTTTTTCCCGAAACTTAAGGACGCAGATATCGTTTACTCGTTGCAATGGATAGCATCAAAGGAAGAGATTGAGATAGATAAAGATGCATTGAAGCTTATTGCTTCAAGATCAGATGGTTCTTTAAGAGATGCTGAGATGACTCTTGAACAGCTGAGTCTGTTAGGACAGAAGATCTCTGTTCCTTTAGTTCAGGAACTGGTAAGCACCGTTTTGTCTCACCAATATAACAATGAAAGTCAGAAACTCTTAAAATAGTTTCGAATTGAAATTCTCTTTTGAACTTTTTCAGGTTGGGCTTGTTTCTGATGAGAAACTAGTGGATCTTCTTGATTTAGCTTTATCTGCAGATACTGTAAATACTGTGAAGAATCTGAGAACAATAATGGAAACAAGTGTAGAACCATTGGCTTTGATGTCTCAGCTCGCAACGGTCATAACCGATATTCTTGCGGGTAGTTATGATTTCACTAAAGATCAGCATAAAAGAAAGTTTTTTCGACGACAACCATGTGAGTTTCAATATTTTCCAGCCTACCTACATTGCAATAGCTTTGTTTTTTCTGTTCTGCTCTAACTTTTTTTGTTTTGTTCACCATTTTTAGTACCTAAAGAAGATATGGAGAAACTAAGACAGGCCCTTAAGACATTATCTGAGGCAGAGAAACAGCTGAGAGTGTCAAACGATAAACTGACTTGGCTCACAGCCGCGTTGCTTCAATTGGCTCCTGATCAGAACTATCTGCTTCAACGTTCTTCTACTGCAGATACTAGCTTTAACCGTAGCCCACTACCAGTAGATAACAATGGAGGTAGAGAAAGCTCAGATCACCATCTGGATCCTTCTAGCGATGCAGCTGGTGGAAAAAGTTCTGGATTGGACAGAAGAAGAGGAGATAGTAGAAAAAACCGACCCGCTGTTGAAGAAATTTGGTTAGAGGTTATCGAGAAGCTCCGAGTTACCGGTTTGAGAGAGTTTCTTTATAAAGAAGGAAGAATCGCCTCTCTTAGTCTCGGTTCAGGTAATGCATTTCGTAGTGACAAAGCTTGAATCTTGATCAGATGTTCTAAAACTTTTTGACGCCAAATTTTTGTTATCTATTGTTATGGCAGCTCCTACTGTGCATCTAATGTTCAGTTCATCGTTAACCAAATCCACGGCTGAGAAATTCCGAAGCCATATTATGCAAGCGTTTGAGGCAGTTCTTGAGTCTCCAGTGATTATAGAGATCAGATGTGAGACAAAGAAAGATCCGAGAAACAACGGGCATCATCATCATCATCATCATCATCATCACCCATCTGTGAAAGAAAAAAGCCTGCCACAGTCTTTAGCACTCATTGGCCACGATCACAACATCGATGGAAGTGGAAGAAGTGAGATAGTTGAAGTTACTGAACCTAATGGACAAAGACGACATCAACAACAACAGAAGCAGCAGGAAGAGGAGAGGACAGAGCGAGTAGGTTCTTCTGCATTAGCCCGAGCTAGAAGGAAACATTTGGAAGCAAGCCAGAGTCAGAACCAGAGCCAAAGCATTGTGAGAGGTAAAGTCTCATTAGCTCATGTGATTCAACAAGCTGACGGATGCTCACTCCAAAACGGTTGGTCTAAACGCAAGGCCGTGTCTATCGCCGAGAAGCTAGAACAAGAGAATCTGTAAGAAACTCAAAACACTTAATCAAGCATCCCAAAGATAGATCAATTTGTAAAAATGTTAAATCTTTTTCTTCTCACAGGAGACTTGAACCGAGATCAAGAAGCTTGTTATGCTGGAAATCCTCAAGAGGCACACGTCGCAAGGTAACAACAGAACCCTCTTTATCTTCAGTAAAAATCAAAACTTTTTGGTTATGAATGAGTAATTGAAAAACGGAAACTTTGAAAATTGTAGGCAACGAGGTTGAAGGTGAGAACAAGAAGGGTTAGACCACATTCGTTACTGAAGCTCGTGTCATGCGGGAAATGTCTGAGATCTCCATCAAGATAAGGGATATTGTGTTCTTTGATCGATCATACGCAGATTTTACTGTAATCATAATCAATGTAGATTTCTTTCTTTGCAATTTTTAATCTTTCTGGATATGTTCTTACCACAAAATAAATGGATTAGTTTTAACTGTTAATTAATCATAAGAGCTAATTGGAGGAAAAAAAAGAGATCTTTATTGAGATGAAATGTGAGGTTAATTGTTATCCGATCCAACATAGGATTCATTCTTGATGAGATGCTTGGAAATCACAAAAAAAAAAAAAAAAAAAAAAAAAAATCACTAATGGAACTATCTTTTCCACGTAGAAGGCTTTGGGGATTGATCATATTCATCCTTTTTCCTATTCTCCATCCCCTGCTTCAGTTACTCCAGTTTTTTTCTGTAACGTCCAGAAAAAAAATACTTTGGCTTTAAGAGAAAAGCAATCCAAAATTCAAGAATATAAAAACTCTTAAAAGAATTTACCACAAAAAGGATATAGGGCTTTCATATTCTATAATGTAACGGTTGATAATAGCTCAAGTAAAGATTTATAAAAACACTAATCTTACTTGAGCTAATTTGGAAAGGTTCATGAGAACATCTAGTATCATGTAGCATATTAATTTCAAGTAATGTTGTTCTATAAGGTTTAGAATTGTTTTAACAGTACTTGGTATCCGTCATTCGACCGTGCAAGCTCATCTCTGGCGAAATCCTTCAATTCCTTCTTCTCCACTTGCTAGAATCAAGTGCCTGAATATGAAACAAATCAATTATTTTAGTAAACATATGGATTAAGAGCAGATTTCAGATCTGTAGATTATGTAGTAGCACAAATACAACGACAAACTCTTTCCATAAAGAACAAAGTATACCACAGAAAATGTTAAATCTCGATCTCTCTGCATCACTGAATGTTAAGAAAGAGTACCTCTCTAGTGATGTGGCTTCAGCTTCAAGCTGAGTAATCCTTTCCTTAGCAACATCATTAGGCATAGACGATCCTAACTTGTGTTCGCTTTCTTGAAGTCTTACGCTCAATACCTTGTCCTAGAGAAGGATTATAAGAAAAAGAAATGGATATGAGATATTGAAATATAATCAGAGCAAGACAACATTACCCTCTTTTCAGCACATTGTCGATACAAAGCAAGCTCATCTTGGCAAAACCAAAAACTTTTCCTACGAGGATACAAAAGACTTCATAACAGAAAGAAAAAATAACAGAGGATACAAAGACTTACATAGGAATAGATTCTTTAAAATCCCACCACACAATTCAACACCTTCAAGCACATGTAAAGCAATATCAGGAGATGGAGGACCACCCATCATCAAGTCATCAACGACCAATATGGTTTCTCCATCATTGGTTGTGAATCAACTATAAAAATTTGAATCACCAATATTTCATCTACAATGCTTACAGAAAAAGATAAACTACTAACAACTTTTTACATCATATGAACAAAACATCAACTTAAAAACTTTTTACATCTTCATAGCATGATCGTTGATCTACCAAACAATGTCGGATTTCTTCAGTTTTCTAATTCAAAAATTAACAAAATACAACACAAAGATCTCTCTTTTAAAGCAAGAAGAAATTCACAATGTTCAAAATTCCCAAGAATCATTCACTTACCATCCATGACTGCTCCTTATAACAAACACTTCAAGGACTGAAGAACTGACCAAAACCGGCAGAACCCTTTAAAAAAGATTTACTGAGTGGAGATATATCAGGAGGAAGGCGGCGACTTTTTAATTAGGCAAGCTGATGAACATTAAATTACAACCTTTTTAATTTATATGTATATTTGTTGGATTATCAGTTTTTTTTAATACTAATGCGTAATTGTTTTTATTTAGGAAAAATTAGAAATAATAGAGTTCTATCAACTTTTTTTGTCTATATATATCTTTATTTGTAAATTGTCACTTTTTTAAACTATCCCTTCTACTTGATTAATACCATATTTAAAAAAAAACAGATAAACATGTAGAAACACAATTTTGAAGAAGGTTCGAATTTTATTTTTTTTAGGCAGTTTTAAGTAGGTTTTTAGAGGTTTTAAAGTCGTTATGAAAAGTTTAGAATTTATTTTCTAACTTTCTGAAAATTTTAGATTAAGTATTCTAGCATTTGTACATGTTCTAGTAATTTTAGGATCAAAAGTTTAGAATATATGTTTTAAAAGTTTTAGAATACGAATTCTAAAAAATTAGAATACATATTATACCATTTGTACATGTTCTGCGAAAATTAGAATATGCATTCTGGCATTTTTCTATGTTCTACGGTTTTAAAAATACATATTATGAAAATATTATATTATATATATTCTAGAAAATTTAGAATTTCAAAAATATAGTAACTGAATCTAAAATTAAGAAAACTAAATCTTTTTAATTTTGGAATATTATTTATATGTTTTTTAATTTTTTTAATTCGGATTAAGTTAAATCGGTTGTAAATTGCCAGAGAACGAACGCAGCCACCGGAAAAAATGATCAACGGAGGAGTTGCAAAATGCCAGCAAAACCATCGAGGAGTAAAGGAGTTCTTATTTCTTTTTCGTCAGCAAAGGAAATGCAATTTCAATCTTCCCGATTTGGGAAAATAATTAGAGAATCGGGTTTTTTTATATCTCATTCTATAAAAAATATAAATATACATATATTCTTAAAGGTAAAGACTCTATATGAATTAGAGGGTTTGGATTTTAAAATTTTGTAGCATTTTTTTTTTGAATTTGAGGTTAAACTGAAATTTCACATTTTATAAAGATTAGATCACAAAAAAAGAAGTTATAGATGGACAAAAAATTAAAAAAAAAAACTCATTTATTTCCAATTTCCCCCTTTATTTATTTATTTAAAAAGCATATTTTTTTTCATTGACGCATTCATGATAAAGATTTAATTTACTAATTATTATTACATGAAGTTTAAAATAAAAACATTTGAACTCGAATTGTGAATAAAATGATCGTTATTATTACTGTTGATCAATATTTAGAAAAGAGCATGAAGTTTATTGCTAATAATGCCTTTTAACAATAGCAATGACAAATTTTTCTCTTGCAAAAGCCACCTCTCTTACTGCTACAACCTTGAAGACACGACTTGTTACACTTTCTATCATTAGTACATACTCCAAATTCGGGGTGATCGTTACAACACAATGATGAAGATCCTTTGTTGGAATACCAAATTGAATCTTCATTCACCATTTTTGTGGCTTCAATATCTGCAAAATAACATTTTAAAGATTTTTGGTTTTAACGAATATAGTAATCATGAGAATAGAAACCCATTGAGAAAGGTTTTGATCTAATGAGACTAACTAACCCGCAAGTAAAACGGAGAGAGAGAGAAAAACAAAGAAGACAAAGCTTGAATGGACCATTTTTTTTTTTAATCTTTTTAACACTAGATTGGTTATTTTTGATATATGTATAAGGTTTTCTCTTGTTCAAACTTCAACTTCAAACAAGGAATTCAAATAAGGAAATAATAAATGATTCAAAACAACATTACACTGATGATGATATTATTGGCACATTTGCGGAAACACAATTTAATACATGATAAACATCGAGTCAACTAAAACAGTCAAAAGGTGACTTAATTCTTTTATTTAGCCATTAAAATCTTAAATGTTTGTATAAAACCAGTCAAAAGAAATGGAAAGACGAACTGAAAATTACTTCGGAGATTCACTGATCCCCGAATCAACGCGTTCCGATTGCGGTCAATGATTCTTATTTATTATATATTATTTTTTCTTAAAATATAAGTCATGACTCATTAAAAACGATTCTTTTATAATAGTAATGAAAGATTCTAAATCCAATATATGTCAAATAAAATAATTAATAATAGTATCGTAACCAATTCTGAATTCTCCAGCATTATAAATTTAATACGTAGAGAAAAAGCATAATCAAGAAAAAAATACCATATCTAAATCATAAGTTTGTTCCCACTGACACGATCTACAAAAAGAAAAATAGTGACTGGTATTAAATAGGTTTCCTTTGAAAATTTTGTATATAGAACGTAAAATAATGAGTATTGTTTTAGTATCAACAAGGAAATGATGTGTTATTAGAAAGAAAAAAACATTACATTGGTGATTGATATTATTGGAGTGCATGGTAAACAAAGTCAACTAAAACACTCAAAAGGTGACTTAATTATTTTAAGATGTCGTTAAAAATATTAAACCTTTGTAAAAAAACAGTCAAAGAAATATAAAGTGAAAACTTAATGTAATTCACAACATGTACCCTTTTTTATCAATAAAACACAACGGGTTCGTATCGTCGCTATCACCAAGTTTGAAGTAGCCGTGATATAATAACGTCTTGTCTTATTTGATAATAAGACTAGTAGTCTCCAAAAATTTGTAAAAGATAGTTATAAAATACATTTTTATGAATCTTTTGGGTGAGAAAAATAATAAATACAGCATGGGGTATTATTCTTTTATTCCTTTTCAGAAGAGAAAGTAGAAGAGCCTGAAATTGGTGAATGCTTCAATACCAAGTCTTGACAAATATAAGAGAAACAAAAAAACAAATGAAAATAATAAAAAATCTTCTCTATCCCCATTGATGGATAATAATACTATACAGAAAGAAAGAAAATTAAATTAAAATGACGAACAAGTTGGTGGGGGTGACACAAACCATACCTCAAGGTAGGTGATATATCCATATGGAGAGATTTTAAGCTCTTCTTCTACAGTCAGGACCACATCTTCCTCAAAACTCCACAAAATCTCTAACTTTGAGATAACACTAAATCCATCTATTTTACCTTCTTCATGATTAAAACATACATCTCTCAGTCTAGGACCATAGAGACCGGGGCCGGTACCAATCATATTGTTATATGTTGGACGAAACTCAGGTTTCGGGGTTTTACTGGTTTTGCTAAATGGCTAGGAATGTAACCATCCGCAAAGCCAATAGATTTCATGATCCAAGAACTCAATGTGAATACGTTACTAAGACAGCTACTACAAACTAAAAGATGGGTTGATTCTTGTGGTTCTTGGGTCGGTCACGTTACTCTGAAAGAAGAGAAAGAGAAAGAGAGCCTAAGTCTTTGTCATCAATGAAGTTTGGTTTTTGATTGATAAAATTGGTCCCCCACTTTGGTATAAATTCCAGAACATACCCAGAGATTACAAAACCCAAAAAAGAAAAAGTTTTTTAAGGCTAAAAGTGGTCACAGGATTCTTCAGGCGGGTTTGGTTCTTTTTTCAAACTGTAACTAGCACTTACCCGTTAAGACAATATCTTCATCTCTCTATTAAACACAACGACCTAACCATATAACTGCAGTAAGCTCTAGATACAATGCTCCATTTTCATCATATTGCTTCATAGCCTAGCCTAACAAAGACAGTAAAAGAAAGAACGCACAAAACCTTTTCAGGTTCTTCGATCGTTTGGAATGATGAGATGGGGAAGAAAGAAACATGTTTCTTCTTCTTCTTCTTCTTCTTCTTCTTCCGGGTTGTCTCGTGCTCTTCCTGCTTCTTGGTTTTCAAAGTTAAGTGGTTCTTCTGACTTGAAACCTGCAAAAGAGAAGAAGCAAGATGAAGCTAGACAGAACATGTCTGCAAAATCTTCCTTGAGTTCTACTAAACGTCGAAATGTTGTTCATGAAAGCAGCAAAATCATTCAACGAGTATCAGTAGAAAAAAAGAACGCTGCAACAAGGTCAGTAGATCTGGAGTCAAATGAGAAGTTTGAAGAGATAATGAGCAGTGTGAGGGAGAAAGTAAGAGATTTCCAAAAAGAGACGTGTGGCTTTCTGGAAGTAGAGGCAATGGATAGAGACAAAGGAACTGTGATCATGACGCCAAGAATTCAGGTGAACAGAGACAAGCAGGGATGTGAGAGACGTGACCAAAGGCTTCTCGAACAAAAACCAAAGAGATCAGAACAAGGCGCAGAGGTCAAGGCAAAAAAAACAGCCAGAAAGACAGGTACAGGAAGTTACAATAGAGAGGATTCTGTTAAACTTGATCATACCGTAACAAAACCGGCTCATCAGTGGCAAAAGCTCAAGGAAATAAAACTAAGAGAAGTGAAGCTGAAGGCTGACCAACAGAGGAAATCTCTGTACCTAAGAAGGGAGCTAAACAGATTAGGAACAAAAGATAAGGTTAGAGTTTTTTCACCAAGAGCATCTGAAAAATGCAGAGTTAAAGCTATTGAAGACTTGAAGAAGGCTAAACTGAGAGCACGGGAGGACGAGCTTGTGAAAGAAGCAGCAGATGGAGGAATGGAGAATGAAAGCTTTGCAGTAGTGAAATGCTCGAGTGATCCTCGAAAGGATTTTAGAGATTCAATGATTGAGATGATCATGGAGAATGATATCAACCGCCCTGAAGAAATCAAAGAGCTTCTGGTTTGTTATCTCAGACTCAATACAGATGAATATCATGACATGATCATCAGTGTGTTTCAGCAGGTACATAATGATTTTTATTTTGGTGTAGAATAGTATTATAAAGATCTGTGCATGATTCATTATTGCGATTGGTGAACAGTTTACCCTTTCTAAATGTTTAATCCCCTAACTACATTCCTGCTTCTTGGTTATAGGCTTATAGCCTTATAGCTAAAGCTGGTAGCAATTCTATAAAATTGGCATTAATAAGACCAACATAATTTTGGAAATTACCTGATTTTTAGTCGATTATTAGTCCTTCCCCAGCTAAGAACTCATGGACAATCCCGTCGACTTCAATCGCGCTGCATCCAGGCTTCTTGTTGACTCTTTCTGCTCTCATCTTTTTCCTCATCTCCATAACTTCATCCCATCTTCCATTAGAGGCATACACGTTTGACATCTGAACATACCCTGAACTCTCATGTGGATTCAATTCCAGTAACCGATTCGCTATACGCTCTGCTTGTTCCATTCGACCAAACCTTTTGCAGGCACCAAGAAGGGATTCCAGTAGAACCGAAGTCTCATCTGCTGGAATCTCGTTTATAAGTTCTTCAGCTTCCTCAAATTTTCCTATCCGACCAAGCAAATCCACCATACAACCATAGTGTTCAATAGTTGGCTCAATACCGTAAACACTATTCATCGTTTCAAAAAGATTGCGAGCTTGGTCTAACAAACCCACATGATTGCAGGCTGATAGAACACCAATAAACGTGATACCATTTGGCTTAAAACCTTCATACATCATCTCCAAGAAGATCTCTAAAGCATCATTTCCAAGACCGTGGATGCTTAAACCCGAGATTATTGAATTCCATGTACTGACATCTTTCTTCAAAGTAGCTCTAAACACTTCAAGAGCCTTATCAATTTTCCCGCACTTTGAGTACATATCCACAAGAGCTGTTGCCAAAAATCCTTCAATCTCAACCCCATGCTTATCGATGTAAACATGTACCCATTCACCTTGACTCAAGGATCCAAGATTAGCACACGCAGATAAGACATTAACAAAAGTGAAACTATCTGGTTGCTCTGTCGAATTATTAAGCATTTCATTGAAAACCTCTAAAACATCGCTGTAGCAACCCACATGTGCATAAGCACTCACCACTGCGTTCCAAGAAACCACATCTTTCACCGGCATACAATCAAAAAGCTCTTTCACTTCCTTAACCAATCCCGCAGCCGCATAACCCGAAATCATAAAATTCCAAGACTCTACATTCCGTTCCTCCATCTCATCAAACAACGCACGAGCTTCTTCTACAAAACCCTTGTCAAGATAAGCGCTCAACAACGAATTCCACGAAACAGCATCTCTAACAGGCATTCTATCGAGCACGTTACGTGCAATCTCAAAGTAACCACTTCTACCATAGACATTAACCAATGTATTCTCCACAAACACATCAGACATCAAATCACTCTTCATAAAAAGACCGTGAATTTGCCTTCCTTCTTCAAACCCACAAAACGAAGCACACGCTTTCAACACGAATGTGAAGCTGTACTTATCTGGGAAAACAGGGCCAAGAAGCATTTCACGAAACACGACTAGAGCAATCTCAGGATTAGAGCTATTAGCATAAGCTCTGATAACGGAATTGTGAGTGAAAGCATTAGGGCTCTCGATGCGATTGAGAATGGAGTGAGCGTAAGAGACTGTTTTGGGTTCTGGGTTTATTGCAGCAAAGGCAATAAGCTTGCTAGCTGAAAACGTATCCTTGAAAAGACCGGTTTTGAGCATAAAGGCATGAGCTTGTTGAATCTCCGATAGAGATTTAGCTCTCTCTGTAAATAACAGAATCGGTAATGAAGATGATGAACAAGCACTCATTTTTTTTTTAGTTCTGTTTCCGCAATAACCGATCACTTATTTAAAGTTTAAACCGCATTTTTAAAATCTATGCATAATATATAGACATAACACAACACAAACATTTCTGAATTTTTTTATAATTGAATGATTACAAAAAAAATTTGGATAAATAATGGAATGAAATACATTTTGAAACTTAGGGAAATTAAGTTCTATTGCAAACAATTTGTTTAAAAAGATATGCAATAGTACCAAAACACATGAACAAGTAAGTCTCTACAAAATCAGAGCTATAACCTCATCCACCATGGCTTAATTAACTTTTGCATTTGATCTCTATTCTAGCATTAAAATCACAACTTTTGTCCAGAACCTCTTTTAACTTTTTTTCTAAAAAAAATTTAACATAAGCAGTTGTGGTTGAAAAATGAAAACTAAAATAACACACAATGTTCAATTCTGTTTATGAGCTTTAAACATCTCAGCAATTTGAAAATACATATGCAACGGAAATTAAAAACTAGAAACCAAGTATTGCAAACATATGACTGTGGTAATTAGGATGAGACTTCACCTGTTTAGATGATGTTGCTTCTTCTGGCTTCTTGTCTTCCCGTACACGGATTAAAATTAAAACCACTCAATAGGTAACAATATATCATCATCATATAGATTCATACCAAAAAGGAAAACGAAGTCAGCTAATGTTAAACCTTAACGTGGTCCACAAGGCCTGTAGCTGCATCATACGTAGGGCTAATTGTCAAATCAGCTCCTTTCACTTCCCAAGCCTTTAAGCAATCATATTATTTAACACTTTTGACTCATAAGATAGACATGTTAACGCCATTAAATAAATAAACCATAATGTATTTTTGCAGATATCCTTACCTCAGTGGACTCGAACCAAACATCTGGATTGAAGCTGTTCTCCAACTTGGTAGCATTTCTAGATATTTGAATCATACCATCAACAAGAATTTTTTTCATCAAAGAGAACATATATATCTTACTTTTGGAGTAGCAATCGCTTTAGAACCAAGACTTGAACACACCTCTTCAAGCATGACTTGAGAAAATCTACTATCTAATCCGTAAAACCAAGGTATAAGAAAGAAACTTGAGAAACAGAACAGAGGACATACAATAAAATGAAAAATGCCAAGGTGAATAAGACTGACCGACTTTACAAATGCTCTAGAATATTTCCTTATCAGCATCGTAGCAAGCTAGTAAAAATTTACCAAAGAAACCTAGAATGAAAGCATATAGCTTTGTTAACAACATGAAGGATCAAAATGTATATACATACATATATATATCTTGAATGATTTTCACCTGTGCGTTTGCCACGTCCATGGTAAGCAGCAATTGGTACAAGATCAACAGAGTCTCCAATGCTGTATATATAAATCTAGAGCCAGTAAAAGACTCTTAGACTTGAAAAAATTCAACAAGATTGTTTAAAAGATTATTGCCTGTCCATGTAGTCTTTCTTCAGTTTCAGCCAATTATTTGAATGCTTTGCAGGCTCATAAGTTGCATTCAAGTTCACTGTTTTAATGATTAAACCTTCACAGCTGCAAAATAACATATATGGGTCAAGATAACGAGACAGAGGCCTATATAATATGGAGAAATATGATTGTAAAGAATTTAGAAAGAACTTTCAGATATATACATACCCACTGTCAACAGAAGCTTCAAGAAACGTTTGAATTTCATCGACATCATTGGATGTTAGAGCAGTTTCAAACTGGAAACAGCCACGCTCTTCCTCAAATGAATCATATAGCTTCTGCTAGAAGCAAGTTGCAAACGTATGATTACACATTTGCACAACAGTTGCTTCACTAAAACCAAAGGAAAAGAAAATCGTTTTATGGATGCCTCACCTCTCGGCGAATATTAAGATTCTCTTGGATAAGTTGTTGCCCATTTGGATATAACATGTCAAAAGCAAATACACATACGTCAACCTTGATGGCTTTCACTTTCTTAAGGGCTCGAGTGCTCAAAATCTGGAAAAAAGAAAAGAAAACAAGAAATATAAAACCTAGACAGAAAAGTCAAATAGTTAAAGTACTTAACTAGCTTCAGCTTCAGAATTAAAAAGTATATAATGGTGAAAAAAGCCTTAATATGAAGACTGAATTCGTGAATATCAGAACCTGAAATGGAAGAATTTTATTTTGCTTCCTGTCGATGGCAACAACCTCCCAATCCAGAACACAAGATTTCACAGAGGGCTTCTTTGATCTGCATAGATAAGATTACAATAACATTCTTTCGAATGTTTTCAACAAGTTACACTAGAAGTCTACCTTGATAAAGCAAGAGCAAAATCAGGGTACTTCCCAGTGATTCTTTCACCATTTCTACTGAAAATCTCTAATGTACCATCCTCCATATAATGTATCTACAGTAATTGATTGATGATGATATATAAGCCAAAAACATAACATCATACATAAATAACTTTCATCATATTTGAGTAAGACACTAATATATCACCTGTGCACGTTGTCCATCATACTTGTATTCGCAAGTGAAATCGGTGTCTTGGAATTTATTCAGTATCCCACTTATATTTGTAGTTGGCTTTGCAACATAGGTGCTATTGGAACACCAAGTGTGAACTTACAAATTTTAGCAAGATTCCACACACCACCAGTTAGAAGAGCAGCAACAATATTGTCATAGACAGGATGCAGAGAGAATACTTGTTTAACAATCTTTGCAGCCTATAAAGATGAATCCAAGAAACAAGGTAAAAAAAATGACTTCAAAATTTTACACACATTAGAAATTGCTTAAGCCACAAGTAAACCTCTTTTAAAGGAGACTTGATATTTGACGGTGGCTTTGAATGTTTTTCATTATATACAGCAGCTTGTCCCAAGGCAGCTAAGAGAGTATTACCTTTAAACCCTAAACCGCAAATTTGCTTCAAGTAAACGAGTTAAGTAAAGAGGTCACAATCTGTTGTTGCTACAAGAAGTGCTTTCATTTTATTCTTCTTCTTTACCTTACTACCGTTTCCATCTTCCTAAGATAAAAAATCTCGAATAATGGATTCAAAAATAACCTTAGCAATTTGTCGAAATGTATTGAAAACCTTGACAACAGTCAATGGTTTGGGCTTAGACAACATAGTCTGAGAGAATCTGCTTTCTTTGGCTACATCCCCCAAGTCTCCAAGTTTCTATAAATCAAGTAGTGATATAACGTTAGAGCAAGCACATTCCACAAAACAACGATCATAAAAAGATCAACGTACCGTAGTCTGCTACTTAACTTGGGCCTCAGTACTACCAAAAGCTTCGGAGATTGCCTTAATAATGGACTTTTTACCAATTCCCATATCTAGATCTTGATGAGCAGAGGCAATCTTATTCGCCGTAGGAAGCAAGTAATCGGGAGTTATGGCAATAACAGTTCTCAACATGTTACACATAATATCAGTTTTCACAATGCGGCTATCTTTAAAATCAAAAGCTAAGCATAGAAACATAAATGGAACTCTCTCCCCTTTCTCCCAAGAATACACTAACTCCGGATCGAAAATCACTTGGCTTCTTCTTCAGCAATCCAATTTTGTCTCTTGAGCTCTGCAGTTTTATCCTCGGAATCAGAAACAGGATTCTCAACTAGGGTTTTGGGCAAATCAGCGTCTTGGACTTTCCTTTTCTTCGGCGAGGGAGATGACGTAGAGGTCAAAATCGTCTTCTTCTTCTGGCTTTGCGAGCATCAGACATCATAGCTTGTAACGCAGACATGGCTCTGTGGCACCACACGTTACGGAGGAGTATTACAGAAGAAGATAGTTATATATAGTTTTATTTATTTAACTTGTTCGAGAAGCCAACAAGTTCTTGTTTTGGGCTTTTGGACACTATGTTTTGATTAGAGTCTTTGGGCCCTTGATTGTGGTGATCCATTTTCTGCCGGTCCATATGTTATAAACTCGTAAGACTGACAAAAAGCTGAATGGCAAAGAACGTATTATTTTATTGTGTAAAGTCTACTAATATTTTTTTTTCTTGATAAATAGTCTACTAATATTTAAATTAACTCGACATGTATATTCGAACTGCTTGATATGAAATTTAAAAAAAATGGCTCGTTTCCACTAGTATATATATTGTAACATGTAATAGTCGACTTTAAATTGTTATTGTACTGTTGGGGATTTATTAAAAAATGGATCGTTCATGCTAGCTAAATGGCCCAAACTCGACGTGTATTTTCGAACTGCTTTGATATGAAATTTGAAAAAAAAGCTCTTTGCCATTGCCACTACCCACTACTAGAAGTTTGTACTTTGTAACATGAATAGTCGATTCTCAATTTTTTTTTTTTTTTTTTTTTTTGATAAAATTCTCAATTGTTATTGTACACCGAGATTTATAGTTTTTGATATAAGCAACTTTTTGAGACTCAGGGAAAGAAAAGAATCGAATGTAACTTACCTGTTTTGTATCGCCCTATGCACGCATATCCAACGTCACCATTAGTGTACGAGGAGCGAATAATTTTCCACTTTTTTTCTCACATGGAAAATATAGATCCCACTGTGAAATTCTTAAGAAATAATAATCAACAGAAAAAAAAAATAAAGTATCGATTCGAGAATATTCCATAAGAACATGTGTAACTAACACAATTCACTGCATCAAAAGTAAAGATTTATATTGTATTACATTTTATTACAGCTACTTCCTATAAAATAGAAATATAGAGTCCCTCTTTAACAAATATTTAAATAAATTACATAATAAAAGCTATAGTAATCTTAGTAAGAGGAAACCGAAACCATTTCGACCAACGATTGTCAATATCGAGTCTCTCTATGCATGTGACTCTACATTTCCTCCTCATTTGTTTAGAGGTTTTGTTAAATTTTCTTTAAACATGTTCGTGTTAACTATTGTATGCACAAATTAAAACATTAAAATAAATCACATAGTTTCACGAATAATAAAGGGTGAAAAGGACTCATTGTTGTGATACTGCTTAACCGGAGAATCAATGTTTCAATCACAAAGTTGAAACCTTCTTCTAACAAGTAATCGCAAGCTGTCTCAAAACATTTGTACTTGGATACAATTTCTTTCTGTAAATCCCAGGTGCACAAACACAAGGAAATTCCTATTTCAATAAGAAAAATGCCTTTTGTAATAGTCATAAAAAAATTCTACATATTTCCTTAAAGCACCTTTTGTAGAAGAAACCATAAGAAATCCCAATTTCAATAGGAAAATCATACCTACCTCTATAAATATAATAAACATATATATTTATAAATATATAATAGACATATGTTTATGTTATAGCGTCTCTCTGAAATTGGTTTCTCCACTTTGATACATTGCGCTAAACTCCATCTCATTGGTTTTAAGTTTTACTCAAACTGTATCTTTTGATAACATAGGTGTATATTATTATTATTTTCTCATTTGTATATCATTTTAATTGCATAATACTTATGGCGCGCGCATAACAATTGAATCAGGTGGTATTGATTTTCTAATATTTTGTTGGTTAAAGTTTTTACTTAAATTGTATATTTTGATAACAGACACGTGGATTGTTATTACCTTTTAATTAATTCTATATCGGGTATTATTTATTTGTTAAACCAATGTCTACTTTTTTATTATTGATTTTATCAAAGTCTATTACAAGTACGACTGGATGATAAGTATATGACACTTTAAACCAAAGTCTATTACAAATACGAGTTTGTTCCATTATATTTGAGAAATTAGCAATTGTAGTATCTATTTATTTTAATCGACCAATTATTACTAAATAACTTATCAATCTTCGCCACTACTCGGACGCATGCGGGACGTCGTCGAAGATTGGTATTTCCTCTGGAGCCTGAGCTTGAGCCTGAGCCGCTGGATTATCGGGATGCAGCAACACGTTTGCGTCCAGATTATTCATCAAATTATTTAGCAGATCTCGGATTTGGTGCATCCTATCCACATCGTCCATCTCATTTGGGCAACAAAAATTAATTTATATCAGAATATTAAAGAATCAACTTTAAGTTAAGATCAGGATATTAAACAATCAAATGTAAGTTTATTTGATTAATTGTTCTAGATAAACCAAAATACTAACAAAACAAAAACAAAAATGTAACAAAGCAAAAGATAGAGTGAGAAACACACGCAGCATTTGGGGCTTACCTCGTCTACTAGAAGATCAACGTAATCAAAAAGATCATCGCGGAACCTATCTAAGGCGTCGTCAACTTCCTGTCTAGCATCGGCCAAGACTTGGTCCGCCATTGTAGACTTGAAAACGCTTTGCAAATGATTATACCCAAACAAAAAGTAAAATGAAAGCTTTGCAAATGATTATACCCAAACAAAAAGTAAAATGAAAGCTTTGCAAATGTGATGTGAGGATGATGTTTAACAAAATAAAGATCGTATTATATAGCCAAAATACATTATCATTTTTGGCATAGGTTTATAACAGAACAAAAGTATGATCATATTTCAGGTAAATTTTTTGAAACTTGTTCGTAAGTAAGTGTTTGGTTACAATGCATGTGTAAGCATTGTTTCATCACCAATTTAACTTCCACATTTTTATTAGTTGAAACGATTTAGTGATAATTAACTGATGATGAAAAATTACAAACTTGTACAGTGTTTATTAAAATTCCTTTATACACGTTTATGTTAAAGACGCTCATTGTTTACAGTATTTATAAATTTTTCTTCATACATCTTTGTGTTTTTTTTTGTTCAATTATACAAGTTTATGTTAAATCATGTGTATATTAATATATTTTATGCAACAAATTTAACTTCAATTTTAACCAAAATAAAACAAATTTAACTTCAAAAACCATATAGCTTCACGAGTAGTAAAAGGTAAAAACAATTTGTTGTGACACTTCGAACAACAAATTTCTTTCTGTAAATGGAAACGGTCTCTATTTTCTCGCTTAAACCCAGGTGCACAAACATAAGGTAATTTCTATTTCAATAAGAAAATGCCTTTTGTAGAAGAATTGCCTTTTGTAAAAATCATAAACAAAGTTGTATATTTTTCCTTCAAATGCCTTTTGTAGAAGAAAACGTAAAGAAAATCACATTCAATAAAATCATACCTAGCTACCTCTATAAATATAATAAACATATATTTTTATAAATATAACAGACATATGTTTATGTCTAGCGTTTCTATGAAATTGGATACTCCACTTTTATACATTGCGCCATACTATATATTAATATATGCCCTTCACTTTGATACATTGCGCTAAACTCAATCTCATTTGTTTTAGTTTTTACTCGAACTGTATCTTTTGATAACACAGGTGTATATTAGTATTGTTTTCTCATTTGTATATCATTTTTGTGTAAAGCTAATGGCGCATAACAATCAGGTGTTATTGTTTTTCTTTGTTGGTTAAAGTTTTTACTTAAATTGTGTCATTTGATAACAGATGTGTAAATTATTATTATCTTCTTATTTTTATATCAGGTATTATTTATTTGTTAACCAAAGTCTACTTTTTTTATTATTGATTTTATCAAAGTCTATTACAAGTACGACTGGATAATAAGTATATGACACTTTAAAGTTTAAACCAAAGTCTATTACAAATATGATATTTGAGAAAGCAATTGTAATATTATTTTATTAATCGACCAATTACGACTAAATAACTTATCAACCTTCGCCGCTATCGGACGCATGCGGCGCATCGTTGGAGATTGTTATTTCCTCTGGAGCCTGAGCCTGAGCCGCTGGGTTATCTGGATGCAGCAACACGTTTGCGTCTAGATCATTCATGCAATTATTTAGCAGATCTCTGATTTGGCGCAGCAGCTCCACATCGACCATCTCATTTGAGGAACAAGAATTAATTTAAGATCAGAATATTGAAGAATCAACTTTAATTAAGTTTATTTGTTCCATTGTTCTAGATAAACCAACAAAAATTAATAAACCAAAAGAGAGATTGAGAAATACACGCAGCATTTGGGGCTTACCTCGTCTTTGAGCTGATCAACGTGTTCGATAAGATCATTATGGACCCTAGCCAAGGCATTGTAAACATCGTTTCTTGCGCTCACGACTTCGTCCGCCATTGTAGGTATTGAAAATGCTTTGCAAATGATTATACACAAAAAGAAGAGAGTAAAGTGAATGCTTTGCTAATGTGAGGATGATGTTTAACAAAAAAAGATCGTATAATATAGCCAAAGTACATGATCATTTTTGGTATAGGTCTATAACAAACAAAAGTATGATCATATTTCAGGTAAATTTTTTTAAACTTGCTCGTAAGTAAGTGGTTGGTTACAATGCATGTGTAAGCATTGTTTATTTCCAATTCATATATGTTAACTTGTAACGACCAGCACTTAGCATTAAGAGTCACTGTTATTAGAAATGTAAATTTGATAATTTTTTCGGTAAGCATAATCTGATTAATTTTCATTCGTTAATTTTAAAGATCCACATTTTTATTAGTTGAAACTATTAAGTAATCATGATGATGAAAAATTACTAATTTGTGTTTTTTTTATAAATAAAATATGAACTTATTATTATCAAAAGGGTTGAGAGTTGATTACAAAAGCTTATAGCTAAGGAGTTTCAGTGATCAAAAAAAAAAATCTCATGAATAATTTTGCAACAGGCCTTAGGGAGAAAATAAAGTTCGAGATCCATTCACCTCAGCAGTCTAAAATGATTTTCTTTTTAATATGTGTTCTTTACTCTAGAAAACCAAAAAAAAAAACAAAAAACTACTATTTGAGGAAAGAAGTCATACGAGATTGGAGATTTAATATTCTTTTCCACATAAAATTCATCACTTTTATAACGTTGAGTACATACCAATCAGACATTCTTAGAATACTAACCAATTCCAAAAATTACTCCTAATCCAAACAATATAGGCAAGGATGTTTTGAATTTGTTCAGGAAGCCCAAAAAGTTTTTTTTTTTTTGGGGCTTTTGGACATTTTGTTACAATTAGAGTTTTTGGGCTCTTAATTGTGGAAATGCAATCGTGGGGTTGGGGTTGCATCCATAGCTTCATTGTTCGGGGTCAACCTCAGCTTATGGAAATCATTAGAATTATTCACAGAGAGAAGATGGATCAACTACGTCAAAAATATGCTAGAGAGTTATTTAAGTTGCAAGTTAAGAGATTGATTGTTCCGGTGTTTCTTCGACAAGTTCTTTATGCGTACGCCGACGGGTTTTTCTGATTGGCGTGATTATCTTTTTAGGTTATTTTTGCTCTCTTGCATTTTATTGTTACTTTGTTTTTTTGCTCGTTTTGTATTTTGTATATTTTGGTTTTTCCGTCTTTTTCATTTCTATGTAACCGCAGTCACAAAATAAAAATAATATAAATTAACATTTTAATAATAAATAAAAAAAGTTAAGGAATTGTTAGATATGAGAAAAGCGACGAGAAAAAAAATGAAGAAGGTGAAGCAAGTAAAGGAGCTAGAGGTTCGACTACAACATATAGGACTTTCCAAATTATGATTTTATTGGAGGTCAATCTCATTTTATGAACAATAATATATATTATATAAATCCATATGATATGGTCTAGTTTGTCATTAATATTGAAGTTCTAGTTTATCAGTAATCTTTTGAGATTTTGTATTTTGCTACCGTTTGTGCAACAGTTATATCTCTCTGTTTTCTTCTTCTGTTTTAAATCCCTTAGTAAAAGTTTAAGCTCCTTGTCCTGCAAGATTAATGTTATAATGAACTGTGATCAAAAGACCTACATGGATAATGAAATAGTAGAACCAGACCCAAATACTTATTAATCGAAGACAACAAAACTGAGAAAAAAAACCCCTATTTTACAATAAACTAAGAACATACTAGAGTTTAATCTTGACATATCTAACTTCTCTCTGAAGAAGTCAGATGTCCAAGCTGTTCTGTAATACTATTTACATTCCTTGAATCCCACCAACATTTCTCACTACGATCCTGAGCTTTATCGTCTTTCCTCTCTGATTGAACTTCTCGTTGCTCGGTTGAGCCAGGATTCTCTGAAAAAAACTGTTGCCAGAAGACATCATTCACTCCTGCTACTGAAGGAGGAGGAGGAGGAGGATCAACAGTGTTCTGTTCTTTCGAAAGATCAGGCTCAGAGTTCATGTCAATGATCCTTGAAGAAGGAGGAGATTTGGGACGTGTATCGATACTTAGCTGTATGCAAGAAAGAGGAGGGCTTTCTGGACAAGTAGATGATTCATCTACATCAAGTGTCATCATACTTCTTGATTGTTCCATACTCTCACAAGAATCCGATACAAGATTCTCCCAAATCGCTATTGATGACTCCAACTGTTCCACTTGATGCTCTGTTAAGTGTGAAGCCACCGGGCTTGTAGAAGTACCATCTTCTCTTACATCAACACGTGCTTGGTTCTCTTCCAACATTGGTTCATCGGGCAAGAACTCGATCCTAGGGAACCTTCTTTTCCTCTCGTTTGTTTCGGGTAGACAAGGCGAGAGATTCAAAGCAAGACCTGGTTTTTCCAATACTTGAGACACAAAAGAAACCATTGTTTTCTGACGTTTCTCCATGTATTGTAACCGATCTTTTAGCTCTTTGACTTGCTTCTCAAACCCTTCTCGTTCCTCCTCTTGTTTATGTAACTCTTCAAGCAACCCTTCTTTCTCTTTTTTCAATCTCTCGATATGATTCCTCATTCTCTGACGTTCTGTATCCGTCAACGGGTTTTGCTGAGCTTGAAGATTTGGTAAAGAGTGGCTATGAACAGGTTTGCGTCTATGAATGTTCTTCATAAGTTGAGGTTGACCTCTCACAAAATCATCATTTGCAAATTCCCATTGCTCAGGATCAGCTTTTCTAAAACCCTAACACACACAAAAAAAATCCAATAAACTAAACCAAACCAGAAGTGTATTTGATTTAAATCAAGACTACATACAAAAGGATTGAAAACACTTACATATGTGTTGAGTTGGCGTATGAAGCTTGAGAAGTTGTTGTGCTTGAAGAATCTCGGAAGAAGATCTCTAGAAAACTCCGGCGGATTCCAAACGATGAAACTCTTGTTGCTCTGACTCCACGAAACAATTGAATCCGATGAAGAATCATCAACCATCTCATATGTTTTGGTCAGAAAAGGTGGGAGTGAGCTTGAAGAACCTCCATGATTATTCTCATCCATCTCTAAAACCCAAACTCACAAAAGCTTAAAGATAAAAGCTTTCAATTCCAAAGATAAGAATCAAGGACTCAAAGAACTAACTATCACTAATTTCGATCAAAATTTTGGATAAATCTAGAATTCCCTCCAAAAAGATTCCTACTTTCAATAACTCAACACTGTTTTGTAATAAAAGCCAATCAAACAAAAGCTTCTAAGAAGCTCTAAACCCTCTTTAAAATTCAACGAATCTAGATCCCTTTTAGCATTTAAAATCTCACCTAATTCAGGAAAATGAAATAATCCTCTTTGCTTCTCGAACCCAAAAAAGTTTCTCGACTTGGGTATTTATTCAGACAAAGAATTTCAAACAGTAATGATTTGTCTTCTTCTGTATCTTTGCCATTATTGCTGCTACAAAAAATATCAAAGATATTATCAGACTCTGTGGAAGAGAAGACCGAAGAAAAGTAAACGAGTGGATTGACCCGGTGATGAACGAAGAAATCGTCAAAGCTTGAGTCGTCTTTTGATTGATGTTAAAATTAAAACGCGTAACCGTGAACCAAAAAAACCAATTATAATCTTAAGGATTTTAGCTTTTGATTCCAAAAAGGTTATGAAGCGAATGGCAACAGAACAGCTGTTTACAAAAAGATTGGGTTTGGTGGAATTTTTATTTTTTTATTTTTTATTTTCAACTTACCCCATGAGATAATGAGAGAGCTGTTTTTATTTTATTTAATAATTATATAAAATTGCTTAATAGTCAATGAATATAACAGAACAAAAAAAAAATCATAATAGATCTTGTTTGCGTATGTAGAAACATTTAATAACGTAAGAAAATTCGTTGTTATCTTTTTGGGATTTATAACTGTAGAAAGTCTGATATTTTTTGGGGGCATGGAATTGGAAGGTCTTGTTTGAATATTCAAATGTGATGGCATTTGGTAAGGTAATGTGACTATCATGCCTTTTTATTTTTATTTTAACTTCAGAGATTTGTTTTTCATAATTCTGAAAATCATATAATAAATCAATCATCTATGTGTCTATGTGGTCATAGGTTGTTGAGGTGTTGGTTTGGCCTAGTAATTCGCCATTTGATTACAATGGTTTAAAGTTTAATCAAATTCTTTGTATTTATATCCGTGTTATTCCTACTCTGCACAGGGTAATTTTATATTTTTAATATGTTTATGGTTTACTTTAAAATTTCCAAAATCTTAATCTTTTTTTTTATTAATAAGCGGCACGAAAATAACTCTTTAATAAGTGGAAAATAGGAGATTTAATGTAATTTTATTTTTTATATTGTTTTTGAAAAGACTTGCATGAAGGCATATTTAAAGATCTCCACGTTTCAAAGATCTGATTGCGAGTCAAGAAATTGTGGTTGAAACTTACAAAAGAGAGAGATTTTCCTCACTACTAAATTTGCAATTTTGCATTATGTGAAAATAGGTAATTCGTTATCATCATATAAGTTTAAGAAAAAATATATTTGAACCCCTAATATTACAGCGTCACCTTGATCTAAAACCACAGTGGCTAATTAATTGGTACTCCTAATCATAGTGGAATTGAACAAGATGTCCAGCGATGAACCAAATTTTTGAAACAAACAGTTAAAGTTTACAGTTTGGATAAAATAATTGAAAAAGTTTTAGATTTTACAATTGCATCTTGCTCAGATAGACAAACTCTTTGATATACAGATGTTTAAGTACATTCAAGTTATTTAAAATTTTTATTCTAATTATCCATAGTGCCATACTTACTTTTATAACTAAAAAACGTTTAGAGCATTTGAAAAACGTTTAGTATTTAGTTATTACTTGATTCGACCAAATCATATTCTAAATTATCTTACATGATTTTTTTTATTTTTTTTTTTGATAACAATCTTACATATATTTTTTTTTGATAACAATCTTACATGACTTTTAAGTGCATGATCGTTTACTCAGACGATCTTAATCGTACGAAAACGTAGTTGCCAATTATAAATGTTCTTCCCTGACTTTTCTTTATGTAGAGCATACGTACGTGCTTAGTTCACTGTCCCTGTCATCGCTATATTCCAATGCCAATACCAAAGTATAATATTAACATCCAATAAGACAGATAATAGTAATAAACAAATCAATAATCTGTTAAACTCAGTACTTATTATAATCGTAAAACAAACAAAACTCAGCTATAAATTCAGGATTACTCTGCTTCTATAATCGTAGCAATTACATAAAAAGGTTAAAGCATGTAACATAAAGTGAGTAATTTATACAATATAACTTATACAGGGAGCTAATAAAGGGGATTTGTTTAATAAGAATTGTTGTTTCAAGTTTGGGGTCGGTCCGGTCGGATGAAGTGTCTCTCCTTCATAACTCATATTATCAAAGTCGTACACATAGACCATAGTACATTTTTTTGACATATTACAAAACGTGTGTATAGTTGATATAAGTACATATGTCCATATAACACATATATAGACATAAAGGCAAGTGTGGAGTGTACTATATATATTTAGAGTCGGATAATTTAAGGAATGTGTAGGTAAAACAAAAAATTGCGTTCATTAGAAGAAATTTAGAAACATAGATGCTGATATCACGAACAAATCTTATGTATGTTTTATATATATATAGTAGTGGTACGAATATTTTTTTGTTTGGGTAACTAACAGATGGTACGAGTGTGGTATAATAATGTCAAAGAATAGCTAATTTATTCTAATTCTAATTACTTAGACTAAAAAAAGTTAGTACTGAAAAAGAGCAAATGAGTCACGAGCAATGACAAGTGGATGGGAAGCAGATCGGGAGCATCACGTGACCCACCCGATTTAACGGTCATGATTGGTTATAAAACTATTTGTGGTCCCCATTTTCTACAATACGAAAGGTGACCTGTCACATTCCTTAAGATGCCGCAATATCTGCCACGTATTTTGGAGTCACAATTCTTTAATTAACTAGTAATTAGTTTAGCTAAATCTAGATTAGTAACATAATATGTTTTTTTTATTCATAGTCCCTCTTAGATGTGGATAGTCCATAGTTGGAAAAATGCTGTCATTGGATAAAAGAATAAACATGCATTGATAAATATTTGTCATTATAGAAGCTAGATTTATTATATACAAAACTAGACATTATGTTGACACAGTTAAAAATATTACAAAAAGCAGCTTGATATTCTTGACTTTTAGTTTTGCATTAAAGAGTAAATTTCCAAAGGAAACAAAAATAAACCTAAGAAATTCTTCATACAAAACGGCGTCGTTGAAGTCAAAGCATATTTTCCATTTTCTTCTGTTTTATTAAAGAAAGAGCCTGAGCACGTGTTAAGTGTTAACACATAGAGATGCATACTTGTAAATTACAATATACTTGAAGGGTAATTTCGTCTTATCATTACCGACCTCACCTTTTTTTTTTGCCACCCCTTCTTCATTTATTATTACTCACCAGAAAAACTCAAAACCAGAAATTCCCAAAAAGACAAAAACAAAAAAAAAGCAAAAGCGCGAAGTTAGTTTTAACCGGCGAGTTTTTATTCTTTCTACGAGCTTACAAAAGCGACACCGTTTTTTTTGAATTCCGGTGATCTGAGAATGACTTCAGGGACTAGAACACCGACTTGGAAAGAGAGAGAGAACAACAAACGGAGAGAGCGACGAAGACGCGCGATTGCGGCGAAGATCTTCACCGGACTTCGGATTCATGGAAACTTCAAGCTCCCAAAACACTGCGATAACAACGAAGTTCTTAAAGCTCTCTGCAATGAAGCTGGCTGGACCGTCGAAGAAGACGGAACTACTTACCGGAAGGTAAACAAAAACTCGATCTTAATATCTTTGAATCTTTTTATTTCCGTCTGTAATTTATTTGTTCATTTTTTTGAAACTGTGAATAGATCTGAGCTTTTCGATTTTGGGAGAGAAAACGTAATTATTAATTTCATTATATTTTTTTAGCTAACGCAAATCGGACGGTTGAGATTTAATATTGACTGGTTTAGTCGTCAGATCGAAACCGTTCCGATGAACTGAAACAAAAGCATGAAATGTCGTAAGATTTGCTGATGTGAATATTACACTCTCTGTTCACTTTCAGATGAGAATATACCTAATTACTAAACTATCCTTAATTAATCACACGGTCTTGGAAGAATTTGTCTGGGTATTATCGTCATTTAGGCCATCAATTCGTTATTTTCTCGTGAGGTAATATTAAAATGTAGCTTTAGTATGTATTTTGCTTTGATAAAATTTTCTTTTTGTGTTTTTCTTTGGTTTACCTTTTGCTTTAATTAAAAAAATTTTAGGACACGTCTGTTTCACGAAACTGCCATTGGTAATGGGTTGGATTCTTTAGTACAACGATCGAGGAAGACTTTTTTTTTTTTTCTCCTTTTCTTTTTTCACATGGTTTTTTTTTCTTTTCAGACTGACGCTTTCTCTGAAATTCCAATTTTTCCTTTTTTCAAATCATAATTTTTTTTTTTGCTTATGCTCACACTTACAATTCCTTCCATTGTGTTAGATTGACATCAAAATATAAGTTAATTAACCTTCCAAAATATTTCTTTTTGAAATATGTAGCTGTGGATTTAGTAATTACCAGGAAAAGCTATATAATTCTTAAGAAAATAAAATAAAGACTTGGATTCTTGACCCGTGCGATTCAATAGTTTCATGAGTGTTTGTTATTGTCTGATAGATCATTATATTAATTGTCCTAATTCTTGTTTAGCGAGTCAATTGTGAGACTGGGGAAATGATTTTCTTTTTGCCAACATCTAATGATGATGTTTGGATTTTGTTTGCGTGGGGGGAAGAATAAAATGAAATTATTCATTGTTTGACCTTAAAAATGCTAAAGAAAATCATTGTTCTTTACTTCTTTTTTGTGTTCTTTAGCTGCATTTGGATTTTCAGTTATCAATCATAGTTGTCATCTTGTCCTCTTGTTTGTTGCTCACCAGCTTTTGCATTTCGTAGAAAAGAAAAGAAAAAACATTTTATACTCTCTTTCAATGAGATATTCTCAAACCATTAGCAAAGATTGTTCTTTGACCATTATATTATATAGTAATATACCAAAGAAAATCATTGTTCTTTACTTTTTTCTTATGTACATTTCGATTTTCAACTATCAATCATAGTGTCATCTTGTTTATGCTCTCCAGCTTTTACATTTCGTGGAAAATAAAAAAACATTTTTAGTTCTCTTTTATGTTATTAATCCATTAGCAAAGATTGTCTTTTGAGATATTCTCGATCCATTAGCAAAGATTGTTCTTTCACCATTATAAACCAAAGTAAATCATTGTTCTTTACTTTTTTTCCTTGGTGCATTGGGATTTTCAATTATCAATCATAATGTCATTTTATTCGTTGCTCACCAGCTTTTGCATTTCGTAAAAAGAAAAAGAAAAAAACATTTAAACTAATTAATCCACTAGCAAAAGATTGCTCTTTTGAGAATTTCTCATCTTGAAATGGAGTGTTTTGGTTATATGTTTGTGATATTTCTTACACTTTTGCATAAACTCATGTGTAGGGATGCAAACCAATGGATAGAATGGAACTCATGAATGGTTCGACTTCAGCGAGTCCATGTTCATCGTATCAACATAGCCCTCGTACTTCCTACAATCCAAGCCCTTCATCTTCGTCATTCCCAAGTCCTACAAACCCATTTGGCGATGCTAACTCACTAATCCCTTGGCTCAAGAACCTCTCTTCAAACTCACCTTCCAAGCTTCCATTCTTCCACGGAAACTCGATAAGCGCTCCCGTGACTCCACCATTGGCTCGAAGCCCTACTCATGATCAAGTTACCATCCCTGACTCTGGATGGCTCTCAGGAATGCAAACTCCACAGAGCGGACCATCTTCTCCTACTTTCAGCTTAGTATCAAGAAACCCGTTTTTCGACAAAGAGGCTTTTAAAATGGGAGATTGTAATTCACCAATGTGGACTCCTGGGCAAAGTGGAAATTGCTCTCCAGCTATTCCTGCTGGTGTTGATCAGACCTCTGATGTGCCAATGGCTGATGGAATGGCCGCTGAGTTTGCGTTTGGTTGTAACGCAATCGCTGCGATTGGAATGGTGAAGCCTTGGGAAGGAGAAAGGATCCATGGAGAATGTGTTTCAGATGATTTAGAACTTACACTTGGAAACTCAAGAACCAAATGAGGATTTCAGAGAAGAATCAATGTCGTTTGCTATATGAATCAACTCTCTTACCAATTTTTTTTTTTTTCGATCTTCTTTTGTCTGTTTTTTTTTCAGTGTGATCTTGAAAGGTGATTGAGAGGGAAAAAAAGGGAGAACAAAAAAAAAAACGAAAAAAAAAGAAGGAAGAAGAACATTTTGAGTTCTGTTTTTTTTTTTTTTTTTTGGCTTTTGACTAAAGTTGTAGTTAGAATCTATTTTTATCTCTCGAAGCTTTCTTTTTTTGGTTATTTTTGGAAATTCGATTTGAGATTAGTATTGTTATTTAATAGAGTGAGGATTCATATAAAATATTGAAGGGAAATTGGACTTTTATAACCATTTTGAACGTGAGAAAGATACCAGTAATCTATGGTTGAAAATTTTGTATATTTACATTTACATAATAATAAAAAACTAGATGACGTTGAAAGATCAAAGATATGTCGAAAAAGTCGTACGTAACCCAACATAAAAGTGGTTTGATGGAACAATGACGAACCACATGTGATTTGATGTTTTTAATTAACGTACGTTAAACGCGACAATATGATTTTAGACCGCAAGTACTTTAACCTAAGGTTATTGCACGAATAATATGAGTTGTACTATATTATTATACGGCTTAGTGGATTCAATTTAAATGTCCAACAGTTCTTGATCGGCTAAAAATGTGATATGGGCCTAATTGGGTCATTTGATTGCGCTCATGTTGTATTGGTAAAGTGTTTTAAATCATGTAAACCTATAAACAATAAGTGTTTTATAGGTAAGTCTCAAAAATGAAAAGGTGAAGGGCTTTGATGTGCGTCAAGAGAGCCTCAACTTCAACGTCTGATTCAAAACCAAGTTTCACTCTCGTTGCACATAACAAAGCAGTCACTTCCGTCTCATACAACATTTCCGCGATTAACTTGATGCTTATTTTCCATTGCTTTCTATGCGGACAATTCTTTCTTACTCGCTATGGGTGGCGTAGAAGGAAAGTTAAAGAGTGTGGGATACACTTTCGGACACTAATGTCTCCGGTAGATGCGGAAGCAGACTGGTCCGACCGTGAAAACAAACCCAACTAACCTATGGTTGGTCGTCACATTCGGACACACTTAACCGAAATATTGTCCTTGTTTCGTTTCATGATCTCTGAGGTTGTATCTGACATCGGCCTGCCACCAATTTCCAGATGGACCAGCTAGAGCTGCAATCGAAAACTAAGTTCATGAATCCACTGGCCATGGTTATACAAGTCGTTAAGCTCGAGATTTTACTTAATTACATTTTTCAACACTTTTAAGGTTTTCTATGTAACATTTAAAAATTCAAGGCTTGTAACATAATACTTAAATAGTTTTGGGGCTTTTTTTAATGCTTCCCCTAATTTGTTTCTTCTTCTTCTTGCTCGGCGCCGTTAAACCCTCAACCTACAAAAGAACCAATTTTTAACTTTGTTTATTGTTCATCTTCCTTCTGAGCCGCTTTCATCTAAACGTAAGTTCTCTTTGATTCCTTCAAAATTCTTCAAAGAGTTTTACGAAAGCAATCGAATTTTTAAAGCAATCAAAGAACTTTTCTTCTCACTCTGTGATTATTCCTTCTCCGCCGCAAATCCTGATTGATTTCAGAATTTAAGCTCCGGCTATCGTCTATTTTCCCTACTCGTTCAGATTTTCTCCGATTAAATGTGATTTTTGATATCTGTTCAATTCGAATTCAGTGCTTAGGTTTACTTTCTTTATTTTAATTTTTGATTTTTGCAAATGAAATTTCATTGGTTTTGTGCCATTTGCAGAATGATAACTGCAGTGTCATGGATTCCAAAAGGGAATCTCAAAGCTGTTCCTGATGTTGCTGAGCCTCCTTCAAAGGAAGAAATCAAAGAGCTTATTGAGAGTGGAGTTTTCCAGAGAAGGTGGAATTTTGTTTTTTTTTTTTTAATTTATTTAATATTGCTCCTGTTTCTCTAATTTAGAATATGTGAAGTTCATATGATATGAAATTTGGTTATAATGTATAGCGTGGACGGTAGTAATGAGGATGAAGAAGAGATTGAAGAAGATGGAAATCAGATTAGTGAAGTTGATCATGCTAAGGCTGTAGCAGAAGCTTTTGGTAAATCTTCCAAAAGCAAGAATGCTTCTTCTTCAATGGAGGTTGATGAGGTAGCTGATGGATTGAAAGAACTCGACATGGATAATTATGATGAAGAGGATGATGGTATGTTTAGCTCATTCGACTTTTGTAGGCTTTTTGGTGTTTGTTCTGCAAATATACAAGTGAAATGTTGTATGTTTCATATGTAAAGTTACCTTTTTTGTTGTGATTGACTCAGGAGTTGAACTCTTTAGCTCTGGGCTTGGGGATCTTTACTATCCAAGTAATGAGATGGATCCATATTTGAAGGATGTTGATGTAAGCCGTTTAACTATTTCTATTTCCATTGAAACTTCTAGTTGTTAAAAATGTTTTTATATGCAATATGAGTGTTTGGTCTTTTTAGGAGGATGAGGATGAAGAGGATATTGATGACACGACAATCAAGCCAACCGATTCAGTGATAATCTGTGCTAGAAATGAAGATGAAGTCAGTCATCTAGAGGTATGGTCAATCCTTCTCGCTCTATAGGTTAAATGTTGAACATTGGGGCTCATATGAAAGCTGTATATGTGGCAAGGTGTATGTATACGAGGAATCATCTGGCTCTCCAAACATGTATGTTCATCACCACATAATTATACCTGAATTTCCGTTGTGTACTGCATGGATTGATTGTCCTCTTAAAGGAGGGGAAAAAGGTTAGTGTAAACTTTAATGGTTCATCTGAAGCGGGATTCTTTGTTCTTGCTATGGATAAAATGTCATTTTTACTCTGTTTTTTTGCCTTGGAATTGGCAGGGAATTTTGTAGCTATTGGTTCAAAGGATTCACCGACAATAGAAATATGGGATCTTGACGTTGTATGTAAAACTAACTCACTTTGTATTTATGTTTGCTTTAATCAATCATGAGTCTATTGATAAGGTTACTATAATTCTTTAGAGGGACGAGGTGCTACCTTTTGTACAACTAGGAGGAATAGAGGAGATGAAGATAAGTAAGAAAAAGAAGAATAAGAAAGATAAGAGTACGAAAAAGAAGAGTATGAAAAAGGTGTGCGCATCAAACTCGTCTGTCATACTTCTTATAGATTTCATGGAAAGTTTTATGTATCCGTTAATTTAATTTTGTGGTCTCTGTATTTTTCTTTATAGATATACAAAGAAGGTAGCCATACTGATTCAGTACTTGGTCTTGCTTGGAACAAGGAGTTTCGGTATGTTTAAGCTTACTAGTTCCCACAACAGAGTATTTTCCGGTTTGCTCTCTAGGCCTGACTAATTTTCTTTTGATTTATTGGGATAAAAGGAATTTACTTGCTAGCGCTAGTGCGGACAAAAAAGTAAAGGTTTGGGATATAGCTACTGGAACATGTAAGATTACTATGGAGCATCACACAAAGGAGGTATGAACGAGGTTCATAGAACGAGAAGTTCCTTAATTCTATGGCATTCTCAGGGTTTATTTTTTGTATGATTCACAGGTTCAAGCGGTTGCTTGGAACCATTATGCTCCAGAAGTGCTTCTCAGTGGGTCATTTGATCAAACTGTTGTATTGGTATTTGCTTTGTTCCATGTTCTATTTCGTTTGTTCCATTCTTTTACTTCAAACAGTTATCATTTATATTGGTTTGTGTGTTATGTTGCAGAAAGACGTAAGACAACCTTCACACTCGGGTTTCAAATGGTCTGTCATGTCTGATGTTGAAAGCTTAACCTGGGATCCACATTGCGAACACTCCTTTGTGGTGCATTACATTTTTCCCTTTTCTTTTTATTAGACTAATCAGCGATTTTAAGACATTTTCAATAAATCGTTTTGTTGCTTCCTTTCTCTCTTAAGGTAAGTCTCGAAGATGGAACCGTGAAAGGGTTTGATATACGTGCTGCAAAGTCAGGTTCAGATTCTGATTTAAAACCAAGTTTCACTATCCAAGCGCATGACCAAGACAAAGGAGTCTCCTCCATAGCATACAACATTTCTGCACCTAATGTACATCTCTTTCTTTCTCCTATGTCCTTATAGCATTTTGTATATTCTTGTTTGTTAATCAGTTCTCACCATTTATGAACTGTAATTAACAGCTTTTGGCTACGGGGTCTATGGATAAAACGGTAAAACTTTGGGATCTTTCAAACAATGAGCCTTCATGCATTGCGTCACACAAACCAAAAGCTGTAAGAACCAATCAACATAAATCTTCTTTGCTTCTCATTAGTTTAACCATTCCAAATCTTTGTTAATCATAAATCACCAGGGAGCTGTTTTCTCCATTTCCTTCTCCGTGGACAACCCTTTCTTGCTCGCTATTGGTGGCTCAAAGGGAGAGCTACATGTGAGTGATACAAGAAACTCAATCATGTAGTTGGAACAAATAATTTTTTATTAGGAAATTTCAACTTATCTTGTGCTTATGTTTGCAGGTTTGGGATACAATGTTGGACGCTAATGTGTCTCGCAAATATGGGAGCAATCAATCTTGAAAACGACCCACAAGGATCACTTGTTTCTTTGAAGCTGTGATAGTCGTTAGATTCGATCACACTCATGCCAAATTTTTGCAGTTTCTTTCTGTCTCTCTTTAGGTTTGCTATATCTCCTATTACTATGGTTAGTTGTGTGATGGTAAGAGTTTATAGGAACCACTAAATGATTGGCAGAGCCCTTTTCAACTTATTAAGAAGCTCCAAGTTTATATCATCATCACATGTTTCACATTTATGCGTACTAATATGATGGTGACTAGCATTTCCAATTGTTGTGTTTTTAAAAGAATTTTGCTACATATTAAATTGCATTCGACTTTGATTTTTTTTTTAAACTCAAAAGTGTAATAACTTTATTAAGAAAAAATTATAAATTTCTCTTGTACTTTTATACTAATACATTTGTAAGTTTAAATATCCAATTAATTGTTTGATATTAGTAACAGAGATAAACTTAAGGTTATGTTTAATTATCTATATTGAAAATAGAAAACGATATAAAAGAAAAAAAAAATCAAATTTTACAACATTTATTATTACTTCTTAGATCTAAGAAGTAAGAACCATTTATTACAACTAATACATGTAATCTAGTTAGTAGTTTGTGTCAGTATTTGAAGAAGAAAAAACGGTTTATCACGTCGACGAAGTGCATATACACGCCCATAACAAATTTCTTTTGACAATTTTAATATGATATAAAAAAAATTCAAACGAACTATATAAGAAACTCAATATGGTGAACGCATTCAAAAGGACATCACAACAATTAAAACTCGTCTTGCTTCAACATGCAGCCAAACTACACTTAAATTTAATAGTTGAAGAACCCGACGAGTACATTAGGGAACCGTGTGATTAGTTAACGGTTATACTAACGACTTTTACGACAGTAGGTAATAAATTTCAACACAGGAAAAAAACCACAGCAATGTCTAGTAAATAAAGTCTTTGTCTGCCACAAAACATATGAAATCTTAACTACTACTTGTATCTTTATGACTTAAGAGTCAAAAGCCCTAGATCGTAACAAAATCCCGATTTCCTATTGTTAATAACTTTAGATATCTTCATATCATTTGAAGTCAAGTCACTTTTTTGGTTAATCAAATATAGCAATGCAAAAAAACATATGAATCAATACTTTTAACTCTCAAGGAAGAGAATGATCTACGCAACAATGTACCTATACATATTTGATCGTGAGTCTATTAATTATCTAATATTGTTTCATAAGTTTTCAGTGTCGTATCTTTCAAAATTATACAAGCATTCTGCATTTTTATTGGGAAGAAAGAAGTCTTTTGAAATAACTCAGAAAAGTATTTTGTAGTAGTGATTTTTTAGCTAAAGCATGTATACAAAGTACTATAAAATCTTTTCGAATATGTTTGAGAACTTGATTTTATATATATTTGATGAGTTACTACTCAAATAACAATCGATTTTAAAATTAACAATTAAATAAACACTGGTTTTCAAAACGAGTCCATTTTTTCCAAAGCCACTTGTAAAGTCACATGGGAATGGGATCTTTGTTGAATGTAAATGTAAATAGTAAATAGTGGGAGGTTAGAGAATCTGTGCATGCGCATTGGAAAAAAAATTGTAAGCGTCCAAGTCACTTCAAAATACAAATTTTAGTTATGGTGCATCATTAAAGTCATAATTGTAACAAGTCTTTAATTATTGTTAAAATTTTCATATTGTTTAATTGAAACGTTCAAACTCGATGGACGTACGTATTAGTCAAAGTCCATGTTTAAAAGAAACTTGGGCATCATGTCAATGACAATATTATTGATTATCTACTCGATCAACAATATTATTTATTGGTCTGAGCAAATCGTGATATGGGTAATATTATTGTAATTTATGTGACATAATTATTATGAAATCAACACGACATCATTCAATAGATTATTCCTTCTTTTCTTAATCTCGTCGCTTATAATTCCGTTGATCTGACGACATTTCCTCACTCAAGCTTTTGTTGTAAGATCAACGGAAAATGGTTGTACAGTTGTCGAATAAAAGCTTTTGTCGAAAAATAGTTGTATAGTTGTATTAATTCATACTTTAATGTCCCCATGTATTCTAAGCTGTTTAGCAATGGTATTTTAACTGTTTAGTAATGTTCATATGATTATCACTATGTATATTAATATAATTTAAAATTTGAGCTGTGTAGTTCCATTAAAAAAATTTAGTAAGAGTGGGCAAAATAAACATAACCGAAATACCAAACCGAACTATAAATTAGTATTTCGGTTTGGTTTTGGTTTTGTTTAAAAACCCGTTTGGTTATTATTATAGAAATTATTTCGGTTTGATTTAAAACCGTAAAACCATTCGGTTTTTTAAAAAAAAAATTAATTTTTATATATGTTTATATAATAGATAAGTAATGAGTCTAATAAATATTCAGATTAGCTAACTTTAAGAAAACTAATGTTTTTTTATATTCCTGTTTCTAATGTTTCATCCGAATCTGTTTCTAGCATATGAGATTGCATCTTAGACCCATATCGAAGTACATTAACTCCTTTCATGCTCGAAGCCCTGATTTTAACACAAAATTGGTCAATTTTCATGCTCGAAACCCTGATTTTAACACAAAATTGGCTAATTTTCATGCTCGAATCCCTGATTTTAACACAAAATTGGCTAATTAAGATGTCATCTTATTCAGATGCAGGCGTTAACATTCATAAAATGCTAGAAAAAACTGAATTTATGGTTTTTTTACAAGAAAGTATGTATTCGTAATTTTTTTTAACTATCTTAAGCTATATTATTAAGTATTTAGATCTTCATATCTTATGCTAATTTTAATTGTTAATTTATTTTATCTTGTGTTGATCAGAGATTCATGAACAACGTGAAGACTGAAGAGATGAACAATCGTGGCTGATGATGATGGAAGTTCTCTAATTTTTTTTCGTTTTGGTTCTAGTTTTTTAGGTTTGATTTTAGATTTGCGATTTGGGTTATCATTTATTTGATTTGGATTCTATTTTTTTAAAAATTCCTACAATTGCTCTTTATATTGCACTCTAAAACTCATTTTTTTTACAAAATAATCTATAAAAACCGAAACTGAAACCAAAAAAATTGAACCAAATTAATTATGGTTAAAATCGTAAAAAAAAAAACTGAACCATACCAAGCTGTATTTTAAACAGTTTCTAAATGGTTTTATTTTCCATAGAACCAAAAAAACAAAAAAAAAAATATCCAAACCGAAACTGAATCGTAAACTGGAATGTCCACCCTTAAAATTTAGCATATCTTGAATATTTTAGTTACTAAACATGTGACTGGAATTTAAATCGAACAATAACAATAATAATATAATGATTTGCCCCGTGATCCGTGGTAGCTGCCTGGCTGCCACATGACCATTTTGGAGTTAATATATAACAAGTTTGTATTCCGTAGTTAAGACATCTTCCCTTCTCTAGGAACACAATAAATCAAAATATCTTATTTGATCTATGGATACAAAGTTCAATGTATATTCGAAATATTTAATTTGAGGGATGGGTGAAAAAAAACTCGAATAGATTATAATCTATTTCTTTTTAAAGGTTTTACTAATAAAATTTAATTTAAGCGAGGGTTAATCGGATAAATGATTTGATGTTTTGAACTATAAACAAAATCTTATACAGTTATTCAATTTTACCCAAATATATATATATATATAGTTATTCAACCAATGACTTTAAAATCTTTTATTCTTACTATTTCATATGAAGTGTCATTTTAAAACTTAAAATTTATTTTAAAATAAGTGTTATTTTATATTTTCAACACAACTTTTTAATAAAATTTTCAGTTTTATCTCTAATAATTTAATATATTAACCAATGAGAAAAAAGTATATGATGCACTAATAAGAGCCTAAGAGCTGTAAACAGGAAGATTTAATTATTTGATTAATTTATGTGAAAAGTCTTAAGACGGTACATATAATGAAACATAGAAAGTATAGGGATTAAGTATGTATTATAACGTATTGGTGCAAATGATCTTTCAAAGATCCAATGTGACATACCATTCACTCAATTTAGTGAAAATCCAAATTGTGAATTGTAAAGAAACTTCCTTTTGCATTATATATTATTCTCATAATAAGTTGATTACTTTTTAAGATGGATAACGTCGTAACTAAGACCATGAATGATTGATAGTTTTTTAGTGGTTTCTGGTTTTTAATTTTTTTTTTTGATTTTCTGTAAATTTAATTTTTTAAAATCTTCTAAAAACTCATATAAGTGAGATTATGGATTTTTTTACAAATATGGAAAACCCAACAAAATCCAGATTATTTATTTTTTAGGGAATCTACCTTTTTAAAATTATGAAAGGCAATAAATTAGAATTTTGGAAAATATAAAACAAAAAACCATTCAAGGCGTAAGACAAACACATATCTGGAACTCAAAACTGAGGTAAAATTTAAAATTTTGATATGGATCGAAATCTGGACCGTTACGGTGGTAGCATCTATCTATATAAGACAAATACAAATATAAAATAAGAAAAGTGCGTCCATATTTCCGGTTGGTAGTTGAACACTTGAAGAGGCCTTCCTCAATTCCATCAAGTGACATTTTTCAATTTCTCATAAATGATATATATATATATATATATATATTTGACATCCATAAATGATACTATAATTTATTATAAAGTTTGCATGACATTATATTTTTTCTGGTATATATGATGGACCGGTTCTGAGAATTCGGAAACCCTAAACAAAATAAAAAATAGGTTCATAACAAACATAAATATAGTTTCAAACATATAAAAAACTCAGACAGAACACAAATTATCCAAAAACAAAGAGAGTATACACTTTATTTTTTGTTTCCTTCTTTATCTTAATAATATACATTTTTTTTATTTTAGAAAATATATAGACATATATCGATATTAAAAAAAAAAACTAAAAACAGGGGCTTCATAAAAGTGGGGGCGTTAGACCAATGTTTCACACCTCTATCTACATATCTATCTATGATCCGGCCTTGTATATATGATACGAACAATTTTGGTTTCACACCTCTATCTACATATCTAAAATAACCAATACTTTTAGAAACAACTTTTTTTTTTGACGTCAGAAACAACTGTTTAGTAACAAAAGTTTTCTTTGTGTCATTTCTATAGTTAAACTATAAGTGAATTTCTTCTACGGATTAACTAATATATATATTTTAAAAAGATCTGGTGTTGGTTCATATGATATCCAATCATTCAAAACTTTGTTTACGGGGCATAAGTTATACGGTATAACGTTTATGATATCCCTCAAAAACATTGATAAATGCCACATTAATGATATGACGATCACATTAACCACATGACGTGTAAATGATTTTATTTTCCAACTTAAAGAAACATACTTTTATTTTGTTAAAGAAAGAAACATACTTTTATGGATAATATCATATTTATCCATTTTATACTTTATAGTATAGGAAACCCATACTAAAAATTTACGGAATATTTTAAAACATTTCCTAAAACACAGATATGATTGTTATTATTTTGAAAAGTATGTTTATCGATATTAATGCTTACACAGAATTTACAGATAAGATTATCAACAGATTCAGGAATACATCTATTTTTAGTTTTAGAATAAACAACTACTCTATCCGTTTCAAGTTTCGACTACATCAAATTAGTGTAAGAAATATAGGTGATAACTGAGAATAATATTTTACATATTAAAAAAAACTATATATTTAAGAACAAAAGAATTAGAACTTAAGATTTTTAATCCAAAAAATTATTTGGTAGACATTGTTGCCACAGAGAGATATGTTAAATTCATAATTAGGCAAAATAATGGTCAAATATGTAATGTGAAATAGTTTCCTACACTACATCATATCGTTTTTTTAATTAATAAAATGGTCAAAAATAAAATCGTGAGAGAAGTCCAATATCTCTTTCTTTCTCTCTCTAACGATTCGCCAATAAATTGGAGCTAATCGCTACCAAACTTCTCACAAGTCATAACAGTCGTTTGAAGTTTGATCTTTTTCTCTTCTTTGTTTCTGAAAAGAAAAAAAACTAATTCAGTACTATGGCGGAGATCTCGGGAAATGGCCATGGTGGCGATGCCAGAGAAGGAGCTGTAGTGGTGAATCTCAAGGAAGAAGAAGAACATCAACCACAAAAAGAAGCTATTCATAACACTAAACCTTTGAAGAAACAAGACTCTCTCCTCTCTATCTCTGTCCCTTTCTTACAAAAGGTTTTCACTTCTCCAAATACCTTTTTATTTTGGAAAACAAAAACAAAAATATCTTTAAAATTTTATCTCAACTTTTTTTTTTGGTTAAAAATTTCTCAACTTAATCAACAAATCTCTCTATTTTTCTTTTTGTGGTTTTTACAGAAGAAATTTATATCAAGATTGAAATTACAATAATCAGTAAAATTCCTCAGAGAAATGAAATTAATACTCTGTTTTTTTTTTGCTCTGTTTTTTTCAGTTGATGGCGGAGATTCTTGGAACATACTTTTTGATATTCGCCGGTTGTGCATCGGTGGCTGTAAACACCCAACACGACAAAGTCGTGACTCTTCCAGGGATTGCCGCCGTTTGGGGACTCACTGTCATGGTTCTTGTTTACTCTCTTGGTCACATCTCCGGTGCTCATTTCAATCCGGCTGTCACTATCGCCTTTGCCTCTTGCCGTCGTTTCCCCATCAAACAGGTTTATACATTAACACATATATAACTTATTACCTATAACGATTAATCAAGTTTTGTATTTTTATGTATGAATTTGGATTTGATTAACAAACTATAGAGCATTGAGACATTTGGTGTTTTGTGTTTGATAGGTTTAGTTTAGCTGTCATCTTGATTGTATTGCACGAAAACTTTAGGTTATTATTAAAACATTATATATTTTATATTATTTTTTGGATTCTTAAGGGTTTGCATTTTTTTTTTTTTGGAAGTTTGCCTTACATCAATGGCACTCTATATTTCAATTTAATTTTTTTTTTCTTTTTTGGTGTTGTACACAACTTTTAAATCCATTGTATCTTTCACTAATGAATGCATATTGATGGATATGACTCATATCATATGCGTGTAGATGAGTGATTGAGAGACATTTAGTGTAGAAATCTTTAGGATATTCAATTGTATGCGTCTACGGTAGTATAGCCGGATTCTTAGGGATAAATCGATTTTTTTTCTATCCAAATGGTTGAAAAAGTTAAAATTGTTTTTGTTAGTTTCCAAATTAAACTTTTTTAAAGTTTTAATTTATCATCTAACTTTTGTCTGCATATAATTTAAATTATGTAACTTTTTCCGCATATCATAATTTGAAAGTCAATTCAACTTCTGTTATATCTAACGTCAAAATCTCTACAATCTTCCAAAAATGGGTCCCTAGTTAATGTGAATATATTAAATTATTTATTATATTGTTCATTGATTCTTTTTTAGGTTCCGGCTTATGTGATAGCACAAATAATCGGCTCGACGCTCGCGGCGGCGACTTTGCGGCTGTTGTTCGGACTTGATCAGGACGTTTGCAGTGGAAAACACGATGTGTTCGTCGGAACATTACCCTCTGGATCGAATTTGCAGTCGTTTGTGATCGAGTTTATCATCACTTTCTACCTAATGTTCATTATTTCTGGCGTTGCCACCGATAATAGAGCGGTTAGTATTTCACACTCTTCTTATGCTACACGGAAATTATAATATATATAGTCAATTCGATGGCTATACTTTCGTGATTCTTAGTTACTACTTTAAGCATTTTCTTTTTACTTTAACTAATATGTTTTCATTTTTATATACTTTAGTTTTGAACAATCTAATCACGAAAGTAATGTACTAACTACTAACCTACTTTTTAAGGTTGTTTTTAAATGAAAAAAATGGATTGTGTACGATGATTTCATCTTTGATTTAAAATTTTGACTATAAGGAAAACAAATATTCTTGTTAAATTAAAATATTATATTTTTCCATAACAAAAGTCTTTTTTTTTCTAGTTTTTCTATCATTTTCTATTTATTAGTGTTATTACCACTCCCGGCCCTCAGCAATGACATATGTTTGCTTTGGTTCTTGAATTAATGAGAAACTTAATATATGGGACCAAATGTTAAGATCGGAGAACTTGCCGGACTAGCAGTAGGGTCAACGGTGCTACTTAACGTGATAATTGCCGGGTAATTAATTACTTACTTACATTTCTACCTATTAGTATCACTTTACATATATTTCTCTTTCTCCACTAAAAAAGAATGTTTCTATCTTTTTTTATCAGACCGGTGTCGGGAGCATCGATGAATCCAGGACGAAGTTTAGGACCTGCAATGGTATATAACTGCTACAAAGGACTTTGGATCTACATCGTTTCTCCAATACTTGGTGCGGTTTCGGGTGCGTGGGTTTATAACACGGTTAGATATACCGACAAGCCATTGCGAGAAATAACCAAAAGCGGTTCGTTTTTAAAGACACTGCGAAACGGTAGCTCTCGTTAAGAAAATAAAAAAAAACATGGCTATGTAATGTTAAACTAGTCATCGGATGTTAAGTTTTACTATCAATTAGCTATTAAGTAATGGGAGTATTTTGGTATTAAGTGTTTTTAAATGGGAATTAGCGCAAAAAAGGGTAAACATTTATGGCTATGTAACGATTATATAACAACTTTGACCACACCTTACGTATGGTTGAATTAATTGGTAGTATATTTATTTGGTTTCTTTTCAATGCGAAAGATTCTGTCTTCATATTTATGTCTAACTGTATCGTTTACTTTTGAAGTATCTAAATTCAGTTTGGGAAAAGAAAACAATTTCATTCATGCAAAATTGTCCAATGTAGTTTTATTTTGAACTCGTCAAACGAAGCACAAAAATCCAGCCGCAAAAATTGCCAAGTGTGTAATACTTTGTCAAAAGCTTAAAAGCCGACCACGTGTCACTTTGTCCGGACGCAAACTTTAACATCGCTATTATCCACCACGTCACAATTCTCTACTCACATGTCATGCAACTAAACCACCCACGTCATCATTTCCTCATGCAACATCACTCCTCTTATAAGACCAAAACACAAACTAATTAAAAGCAGAAGAGGAAAAAAAGAGCTCTAAGAAAACGGTGTAGTTTTAAAAATGGCGTCGAGTGATAAGGTTCCGCTGGCGTGTCCGGCAAGCCACGGGGAAGGTAAGGAGCCAATGGGAGATCCAACGAAAACAACCACTGCGATGCTCGATAAAGGAACAGCTATGATGCAATCGATGAAACCGATCAGGCAAATGAGCCTCCACGTGTGTTCATTCGCTTGCTATAGCCACGATCCTGGCCGTCAGATTGAAGTTCATATCTACGGCCACCGTGTAAACCAGGACTTTCTCCAATGCGCTGTCTATGATTCCAATTCCTCTAAAGCTCATCTCATTGGTACACATATATATATACATACATAATACATTTAATACATATTTGCACGGTTGTCTCAACTTTTTGGGAGTTGTGCGCAAGCTTCGGTTCATGTATATAATTCAGAGTTTTATTCGACAATTAAATGGTTTATTTATATATTCATGAATGTACTATTAGCAGGTTCATTCTCAATAGATCATGATCCTGCATATTTACATGCATAGAGACAATGTTAGTTGTTGAGCAAACAAAAATAAATAGACTGTGTTAGTTATATACAGGGCCGGCCGTGAGGCCAAGCAGGTCAAGCTTAACATTACAAAAATCGTTAGTAGCATGGTGGTAGTGGCTTGTCACAGTCGAGGGTTCGAAGCTTTACAATAACAATTTCTTTAAAAAAATTTAAAACACATTAACTAAATGGGCCATATATAATTTTGGGATCGTAACTTATGAATTGTGTTTTTATTGTATTAAATCTCTAGGGATCGAATATGTAGTGTCGGAGAAGTTATTCGAAAGTCTCTCACCGGAGGAACAAAAGCTTTGGCACTCGCATGACTACGAGGTTCATGAGTTTCCATACATTTCGATAGGTTTTGTTAATCATCGGAGAATTGAAAAATGACCGACATTAAAAATATTCTTTGTAGATCAAAATGGCTCTTCTAGTAACTCCAAGGGTCCCGGAGCTCGTTGCGAAGCCAGAGCTAAAAAATCTTGCCAAGTCTTACGGAAAGTTTTGGTGTACATGGCAGCTCGACCGCGGTAATAATTAATTAATCTTGTAAAAATATTAGCAAAACCAGTAATATATTTGAGTTCAATTAATTAGGACTTTTGTTTTAGGGGATAGATTACCACTAGGTGTACCGTCGTTAATGGTGTCACCACAAGACGTGAATCTTGGGAGGATAAAACCGGAGCTGGTGAAGAAGAGAGATGAAGAACATGGAATCTCGACAGAATCGTTGAAGCCTTCGAGAGAAGGCATCAGTGGACCGGAGAAGAAGAATCTGGTTGCTGATTATTGGGTTCGGTTTAGGAAAGGCTTTGCGCTTGATGTCGTGGAGACAGATATGAAGAGAACAGCTCCATTCCCGTAACTCTTTTTTTTTTGTTTGTTTTTGTTTTTAAAGAATCTCAGACATTATATACAAATTCGTAAACTTTATAATAAGGGTTACATGCTAATGTCATAAAAAAAAAGCAGCTCCAAGTTTTATCGCTCTATATATATTAAGCGCCTCGCTACGTAAAAATATATAGAACTTTCGATCGACTAACAACTAGGAATGGGTATTGCAAAGCTAAAAGAGCTTCCAAGTTTTCAAACAATTTCGCAGCCATAAAGGTTTGCAAAACACGTCAACCTTTCAACATCTTGATTAAATGGGTTTACAAAATCAACAAGATCCAAGTTTTGCCAAACAACTCTGCTCCAAACTGATTCCCACTGACGTGAAACCAAGTTCACCTTCCACAACAATCGGTATGATTAAATTGACATTCGTTTAAGCCCATTAAGTTCTACAGAGGCCCATTTTATTTTTAGTTAATGTTTTCTTCTCTTAAGCATCTAGTATTAATTAATATAATTTTTTGTAATGATTCCCCTGATTACCCAATCATATAAACTGTACATTTTTTCTCATCAATTTTTTTGGATCAGGATTTCTAACTTCTAAGTCAACCGATTCATCATGGAAGAGGTGAAGAAGGAAGTGTACTCGGTGTGGGCATTACCAGATGAAGAAACAGAGCCACGGTTCAGAAAGCTTATGGAAGCTCTGAGATCCGAATTCACTGGCCCAAGATTCGATCCTCACGTCACCGTCGTCGGAGCCATTAATCTGACAGCAGACGAAGCTAAGAAGATGTTCGACGCAGCTTGCCAAGGTCTTAAAGCTTACACTGCCACCGTAGATCGCGTCTCCACCGGAACTTTCTTCTATCAATGCGTTTTCTTACTTCTCCGATCAACCCCTGAGGTAAAAATAAAATTCGGAGCTTTTCTTTTCAAGATTCGACATTTTTAAGAGAATTGTTAAATAAACACTAATTCAGATTTTGGGTCCTCACTAAAATTCTCGTCAACGATAACTTATAATTACATATTGAAAATCTCGGGTTCTGTTCTAGATTAAGCTATGTGGCTTTGAAATCTAATCTTGGGTTCTGTTTATTACAGGTAATGAAAGCTGGTGAACACTGTAAGAACCATTTCCATTGGTCCACTTCCACACGTAAGCCTCTTTTGACTTTAATACTGATTCCTCTCAATGGAAGCTTTTAGTTTAAGTCTAAAGTTTGACAACTCTGAGATCTAAGGTTGGTTCCTCAACAAAGTTTCTTTCAACATAAAAGGTTAGGGGAGTTGTTGTACATTAGGCTGCCAAGTATATCTTTTTGCATAAATCAACATTTAGAAACCTTATTAGGATTGGTTAGGTACGAAAATTAATAACTGAAACCGAAATCGAATGTATCATCTATGTATACTGATATAGGGTCTAAATTTTATTGATTTTGGGAAGCCTTGATGGCAATCTGGAGGATTATATCTCATTTTAGATTCAGGATACAAATCTATGTTAAAGAATCTTTCTTTGTCTACAAATAATCGCAGCGTACATGCCGCATTTGAGCCTTCTTTACGCCGAGTTAACAGAAGAAGAGAAGAAGAAAGCGCAGGAGAAAGCTAATACACTCGATAACAGCCTCGATGGCCTGAGTTTCCGGTTAAACCGACTTGTTCTATGCAAAACCGATACCGAAGACAAGACTCTAGAGTCATGGGAGAGAGTGGCTGTATGCAATCTCAGTCCTTGAGAAAGACAAGAAGTTTGGTATTGAGTATGTCTCAATGTACTTGCTTTTGAACAAATAATTGTTTTTTTTTTGGGTCGAAAACAATGAATTGTTTCTAAGATCGAATAATCTTACAATACTACTACGCAGATATTACTCCAAACTTTATAATAATTTCACATGGCGGTTGTATATTTAGCGAAAAGAAACGATGATCACAAGCTTTTATGAGACTAACAAGTCATTTTTAAGTGGTTAACCAAAGAAAAAAAGGCAAAAAAATTTCAAGTGTTTCATAATTCTATAACAATTGCGTCAAAGGCCAAAACTTCGGTCGATTAATCCAAAAGGCATTTGTTTTTTTCTTCTGTTTTCTTGACATCAATCCAAAAGGCGTTTAGGTGGAGTTGCTACGGCAATGAATAATGATTATATAATTTTCTTTTGGTCAACAAGGCCATGATTCTTTATAAATCATTTTTTAACGCACATTACAATATTAGTGTAACCAGATAGATCGAACGATGTAGTCTATTAGTTTATACTACCGTTCCGAATAATCCGAATTTAAATCTCGTAAGATGTGTGTGTAAGTTTTTAGACAATAGTAACATAAAATTTAATGTTTTAGAATAACCAGTTTATAAAGCAAAATCGGTTCAACTAATTTCAGTTTAAACTTTAAACATTCCCATTTGGTTTTATTTAGTTTTTTTCAATTACTGTTTTATTCACCCTTAATCGTGGCAGCTACTTCTTATATCGGTTCTAGGCTTTGTTAGTGTGGTATAATGGTCCATGCTTCCGTTCATATTTGTTATGGGTTAGATATAAATATGTTTGCTTCCCGTTTTGTAATAAGGTCATATGAGAATATGAAATTTTGTTAATTCAATGTTAATATGAGCATATTTCTATATTCTGGTTAAGTGATTTGGTCTATCTATATGTAATGAAGAAGGGTGAACTATGTCAAGGATTTGAACTATTGGATTCTTATATCCGTTATATAGTAAAATGATTTCAATGTAATACATATCTTGAATGTAGTTGACATTTGTTACTAAATTACATAGAAATGTTCCAAAAAGTTTGAATTGAAATAAATGATAAGAATTATTAATAGGATTTCAAGAGGAAGACGTAGCTATAATTAGATAACTAGTAATTAGTTGAAACTAAAAATGTGATAGCTTGTATGTACATGTGTTCATCATAATTTAGTATGATCATTTCGACACTTGTGTCCTTTGAATATTATAGTCCGTAGATATTTATTAATTTTACTAACATTCTCTTAACTTCATTATTTTTGTTATTTTATACTCATCTATTTAGTTTTCAAAATATCATAGATCAATATTATGTACTTGTCCTATATTCCCCATTTTCTTCTATTTTCTTTACTTTTTATTTTATTTTATTTTATTATCATAGATAAATACATATTTTAAATCAATTTTTGCTAGTCCTTTATTGTTATAGAACCTTTATTTATTAACCAAAATAATAACCAAAGATTTGAAATATTTTTAATATTTAGTATTGGAATTTTAAATTAAATTTTAGAAAATAAAAAACTTAAAAAATGTCAAGTGTTCTTTAAAATATAGCAAATTTCATTCCAAAAATTTGATACTAGTTAAAAATCTAATATTTCATTGACACTTGTAATCTAACTAACTATAAAAATACCAAGGGATTTTCAATGAAGTGTATCCAATTTTAGTTAGCAAGAGATGATATGAATTCTAATAATTGTATGTTAGTTTAAGCAAATACATGTATCAAGTGAGAATATCCATTTTCATTTAATTAAAAAAAATGAAAATCTAAATGATATCTCTACATAATTAGGAACCAATTTGGAAAGTAGTTGACATTTGTACTAAATTACTTAGAAAAAAATTGGATTGAAATTAAGGGAGAAGAATCAAAAGATTTCAGCAGGAATATATGAACTACAATTAGACAACTTGTCATATTGAGACAAATACATTGCTTAAATATATGCCCACGTCTTAAGAAACGAATGTCAGAATCTTGACCTTACATGTTACAAATAAATATAAAAATTGATTATTATATTTTTAACACATAGTTCAAGCATATAGGTTGACAAATAAATAATATAAAATTATAAAAGATGCTAAAACCATAGAAATTCACATGTTGAAGTGGAATAGTAACTTAAACGAGTTTTTTTCTAATACGAAATTGAAAAAAAGGATGAGGATGAAGATGTCAATCTTTACCTATTCAATGTATAATAAATTGGATCACATTTTTGGCATGAAACCCTATCCAATTCATTTGTTTCCTTGGACAACTAAGGTGGCTATTATCGAAAAACAACTAAAGTGACCTATCTTTATAATTAAACATGTGGAAAATATTGTAATCATATTTGGAAATCAAAAGGAAAATCATTTGCAAACTGATATATAATTATATATATCTTATTCTTATCCCTTTGAAAGTCTTTGTCCCCCAAGTACTGACTTTAATTTACAAAACCAGGTTGGTTACAATGAGAAAAAGCGTCGGCGTATGTAAAAACGCGGTCGTTTTCAGCGAAATCGAATCGGACACGTGCGGAATGATCCACACCGTTATTATTCATCTGACGCTGTTTAAATCGACGGCTCAGATCTAATCTATTTCTTTTCGTCAACACATTGTTACCGTGGCGCCAGATATGACGTCTCCTTCGAATGAACTTTCCTCTCTACGCGCTTGAAATCACGTGACACAGACGCGCTCAACAGAAGCTGGTTCTTCTCTTCTGACTTTTTTTACCGACCAGCTTAAGTCTTCTCCGTTACGGCATCACCCATCTATAAATTTCGCTTCTGGGTTTAATTCATTCTTCGCTGGAAAAAAGTTTTAAATTTTTTTATTCTCTTGCGATTTGATTCTTCAATTTCTTCTCAGATTTTGTAAATTGGGTTTAATCAGGGTTTGTCTTTTCAAAAGGGTACCTAAAAGGTCGGAGCTTTGAATTTTAAATCTTTGATTTTTCGTTGACCACTCCGAAATTTTCGGATACAAATCAGGGTTTTAGATCAGATGGAAGAGGATTACCAAGTTCCGAGGTTTACTATTGGTCGGCAATCGTCGATGGCGCCGGAGAAGATTCCTGACCCGTCGATTCACTCGGAAGAAGAGGTGTTAGAGGAAGGAGACGAGATCGATGGTGGTGTAAGACTTATGTATTTGTCAAATGAAGGTGACATTGAAGGGATTAAGGAGCTTCTTGATTCAGGGATTGATGCTAATTACAGAGACATTGATGCTCGGACTGCTCTCCACGTGGCGGCTTGTCAAGGCTTGAAAGATGTTGTTGAGCTTCTTCTTGATCGTAAAGCTGAAGTTGATCCTAAAGATCGTTGGGGAAGCACTGTAAGAGGATGATGATTTTTTCATTTTTTTTTGTTAATTGTTTCTCTGGTTTTGTTTAGCAATCTAATACATTTAAGAAAACAGCCTTTGGCGGATGCGATATTTTACAAGAACATTGATGTAATCAAGATTCTTGAGGTACATGGAGCTAAACATCCGGTAAGAATCTAGCTGAAATTGAATTTGGTTTTGTGTTTTGATTGTATCTGTCGCTGTAATGGCCATTTGGAAGATTGGGGTTTATCTCATTATTGTTGACTTATTTGTACGTTTCAGATGGCTCCAATGCACGTTAAGACTGCTCGTGAAGTCCCTGAATATGAAATCAATCCTGATGAGCTTGATTTCACTCAAAGCAAAGGGATAACAAAGGTACAAAACATGTTCTTGTCTCTAATGGATCTTTTATTGATATGTTTTCAATTCCTTTCAGTCTAATGGTAGGAAGCTTCTTGTTTCAGGGAACTTACTGTATGGCAATGTGGCGTGGCATTCAAGTTGCAGTGAAAAAGCTCGATGATGAAGTTTTGAGCGATGAGAATCAAGTGTAAGTAAATGTCTTGTAGAGAGTAATAAGTTTTTTTTATTCCAGTTCCTTATTATAATCGTGTTGTGTATCTGCGCGCAGGAGAAAATTCCATGATGAGCTTGCATTGCTCCAAAGGCTTAGGCATCCAAACATTGTGCAGTTTCTTGGTGCTGTAACACAAACTAATCCAATGATGATTGTAACTGAGTATTTGCCTAGGGTATGACTTTCTCTGATAAATTTTGAAATCATTTTTGCCTTTAGATTTCTTGAAACCAAGATCTCATTTGATATATTCTTCAGGGGGATTTGCGTGAATTGCTCAAAAGGAAAGTACAATTAAAACCAGCTAATGCTGTTAGATATGCCCTTGATATTGCAAGGTATGCGATTTAAAGCCTATAAATGTGTCTTCTTCATAATTTATAAATGTTCTATTAGATTCTCATGTAACTCTAGTCTTATCCATTCGATTTTTTTTTATAGGGGAATGAGCTATCTTCATGAGATCAAAGGAGATCCTATAATCCACCGTGATCTTGAACCTTCGTGAGTTTACACTGTCCATATTTGCAACTACCTTCAACAAGCTCTCTTATTTTCTGACGGTGGTAAAATTATATTCGCAGAAACATATTGCGGGATGATTCAGGGCATCTGAAAGTTGCAGACTTTGGAGTAAGCAAACTTGTTACTGTTAAAGAAGACAAGCCTTTCACATGTCAAGATACTTCTTGTAAGTGCTTTTTCGCACACCCATCTAGTTACTGTAAATTTGGGATCTTTAGCTCTTGATCTGCTTGGTTAAGATTCTTGATCTTGATTCTTGATTTTATCGCTGTTATCTATATTACAGGTCGATATGTAGCTCCCGAGGTTTTCACTAGCGAAGAATACGATACAAAAGCTGATGTTTTCTCATTCGCATTGATTGTTCAAGAGGTAAGTAAAAACAAAAATCTTACGACTTTCTCATTCTTTTTCTTATCTGT
>CM051389.1:10745069-10770069 GCA_028015245.1 Cardamine occulta
TCCTGTTGTTGATTCCTTAAGTGTCTGGACTTTTTAGATGATAGAAGGTCGAATGCCGTTTGCTGATAAGGAAGACAGTGAAGCTTCTGAAGCTTATGCTAACAATGTGCGGCCATCATTTAAGGCTCCATCAAAGAATTACCCACATGGTCTTAAATCGTGAGTCTTTCATTTCTCTTTCACCAAAGAAACTATCATTGATTGGTTTGGTTCATGTCATTAACCGGTTGAGCTCGATCCAATTTTTGAATCCCATAGGTTGATAGAAGAATGCTGGCATGAGAAACCTGCAAAGCGACCAACTTTCAGAGCGATTATTAAACGGCTTGAGTCCATTCTTCACCACATGGGTCACAAACGACAGTGGAGGGTCTGTTTCTCATCCCTCTCTCTTTAGAACACTCAGTTCTTTGTGTTTGTTGGTTTTTGGCTTCTGAGTTTTGTTTGTTTTGTCTCTCTGATCTGTTTCTTCTTCTGCATGATTTGTTTTTTCTCAGATGAGGCCATTGACATGCTTTCAGAATTTCGAGCACAAGAAGAAACATAATTGGGATTTGAGCAGCCATGACGGCTCTTCCGGTTCACATTTGTGATTCTTTAACCGGTTAATAAACGATTCTTTTGTATTCCTTCTGGTTTAGTTTGGTTTTCCCCAGAGCAATCGAATTTTACTTTTGTAATTTATGTTTTTGTTGTAGATTAAAGAAAGTCTTCGTGTGGACAAAAACTGCGTTTTCATTGTAGTATACAAATTGTTGTAAGTTGTTGAAAAAAAATGCGAATTGTTGTAAGATCTATGATTTTACCTCAAGCTATGATCCATAACTTCGAAATTTTAAAATATTTTATATATGAAATAATGGGGCCATCCTTATTTCTTTCAATTATGGAGTCAGACCGGTCCGGTCCAACTAGAGTTCGAATAGATTAGTTCTAACCCGGGTTGGAATAGATTTAACTGTATCTTCTTGCAAGTCCATATTAGTCCCAATTCATTTTTCCTCAATGATACTTTTATAACTTTTAGTCCCAATTTTCTTAGCTTAATAGTTTTTGTTCTAATTGCAAGCAGGTTTTCTCAGCTTTTTGGTTAGAAATTTTAGTTATAATCGCACTTTCAAATCTAAAAGTTGGATGTGTTTTTGTAAAGTTTCCTAAGTTGGAGCACTTGAAACTCCTACTTGCTTCAAAATCACTCTCTGGTACTCCTTTTGCAAAAGAAATCTTATATTTAAGCAATATTCTATCATGTATAAAAATTTATTCTTTGTTGCCAAAATAGCTCAATAATATATCGATCTAAGCAATTAGATAAAGAAGCACTAGACGTACTCCTCTGGTTCTTGTCATAGGATCTCACGTGAGTGTTATTTTTCTATCATAGGCTTACCTTAAAATGTGGATTTTATAAAACCACATGAAATTTCATGTCTGTTACAAAAGAATATATACATCAAGAATAAACGCACATATATAGTATCTATATATTTCAAGGTCTCAAATAGTGACATTAATGGATCGGACGGTGCTGGACAAACATGTCAGATGAAGCAGTGCAATTCAAATTAAACCTAACCAACAGTTAGCGGCCTTTCTAAACCTCTAATTAAGAAGTAATTAACCAAACCAATGATTTGAGTGGCCCATATCACAAGCAAGCATAGCTAGCAAATCAACACTATCTCTCTTAACTTTTAAAAAATAATTTTACGTCAGTTTAAAACCCAATACGCGAGATTTTCTTAAGACTATTTCAAAACTGGATCAAAAATATCTGAAAGTACCATATCTTTTTGAAATTTATAAAATTACTCAAAATCTATTTCTGATAATACTAAAACTAAAATTTCTTAAATTTCCAAAAAATCTCAAATGGTCCAAATTTATATGTGGATCTGCTAACCACATCATATTAAGTTTGGGATGTGATATTACATAGTATATCACTTCAAAACGAGAGAGTATTCTTTTGTTCTAGTCTTTTTTTTTTTTTGTCATATAACACAGGATAACATATAAACGTATATATGATCGATTATGTGGATATTATATGATTATGATGTCATTAATTTTAGAGTTGATGTATCAGAACAAAATACTTAATATTGTTGAAATGGAAAAAAACTCAAAACATTAAAAAACGCGATGCAGTTTTGTTTTGAGATTTAAAACAAAACAAAAATATTTGGCAACCACGGCCTATATATATATATATATATTCCCCTTTTTTTCCGCAACCACGGCGTCTGTATGAACTATGATCGTATTATGTACACTGTATAAAAAAACACTATATTGGCAAATTATAGTACATTTTTAGACTTTTAGTGTATACTATATATATGCCTTATATCGGTATATACATTGGACAAGCTATATTTTAGAACAGTGGTTCTAGGTTATGTATCCAATTTTTTCATTATTTAATAACAAAGGAATAATTTTTTATTTTTTTATAAAGAGTTTCAAAGGAAGAAAATTTAGAGGACGAAAGAATATAACATTAAATTTGATTAGGTAGTTTCATTTAAGTGATCCGTTCTCCAGCACAAAATGTATGGTTCGACGTCAAATGAATTTTCACATATTATTGGTTTTTTTTTTGTTGCTATATAATTAAAGTTTTTAATCATTGTTACGTGAGAAATTATCTAGTACACATTATGTCTTTCTGAATTTAGTACATTTCTTTTTTTTTGAAGATTTGTTTAGTACAGTTTTTGAGTAAGTTTAATTTTTTTTTTTGTAAATTATGAGTAAGTTTTCTATTAAGAAACACCAAAACTAGTACGGTGTTTATTTTTTAAACTATGTATTACGGTGTTTAATGTATACACTGATTTTTATATTAAAAACTACAAAAAAATAAAATAAAATACGGTGGATACTTAACTCACGTCTAAATATTGTCTTTGAATTCCATATCGAATTAGATGTTACGTTTACTTGAGTAAAACACTATTGAACCCTCAATCATTTGTTCGGTAAATAATTCAACGTGTCACAGGCCTTTGTTAGAAAATAAACACAAAAATGATCAAAATAGGTAGAAAGCAACCTTCGATGTGGTCCATCATGAAAGATACGAGAAGATTTTATGGTTTTTGAAAACCCACTTCGACCATGAAAGCTTGACCCAAAGCAATTGAGTTGTTTCTTTTATAAATGACCTAATCAATTCTCTATGTATAAGCTAGTACATGTATATATCATATATGATGTAAAGGAAATTTAATTATTTACTAATTTGTAAATTTTACTAGTGAATGTATATATATACATTAATTAATTATTTTCACATGCTAGATGGATATACTGTAGACGGTGTTTAATTAAGTAATTTCTTTCTAAACTTACTTTAGCTCTTCATACTAAAATATTTTAGAGAGGTATTATATATTATATGCTAGTTAAGTTGTACTAATTTTTCTAATTTCCCAAAAAAAAGTAAAAAGAAAAAATAAAGCACATTGCAAGTGGGTGTATATATAGTTATAGGCTCATAAATATGAATATGGACTGTATATATAGGTTTCCCTTATCTCTATCAAATTACCCTAAATGGGTTCATAAAGGTGGAGATCAAAGACTACACATCACATGCTACTCTCCCTCTTCTTTTGGCATAACCTTACTCCATTTATACATTGTGCTCCTCAATTATTCAACATATTTTAAAATAACTTATTAAACAAACAAACAAACAAAAAATATCTACACAGCTTTTTCTCCCATATAAACGATATTTTCTTTGGTAGAACAAGATAGATCATTAATCAATTTACGGAAACTATCTTTGAGATTTTCAACATCATTACATCCAAAATTTATTAAGTTACTCATATGTATAAATTTTCAGTTACCTATGTATAAATAGTATTAGACGGACAACTATATTTTTGACTGTATGTTGTAAATTTTTTTACAAGTATAAATATTTATATTTTCCTTAAAAGTAAAAATACAAGGAAATATAGAGGAAAAAAAGAAGAAATTACATTCAAATATATTTACATTTTCCCTTTTTAGTTCCAATAAACATTTTCTCTTGAATCAACAAATAGATTAGTAGGTTTGGAGAGATCAGCAGACAAAAGAGTACTATTTAACATATTTTTCAAAAAGATTTTGGTACAAACCCCATAACTTCTTAGTTAAATTTTTTGGAGAGATGATATTTTAAAGAGAGCAAAAGTAAAAAAAAAAAAAATAATAATTGTATAGAGAGAGATTAAAGTAGTTGGAGATGAGAGGAAGTCTGGTTACCTTCTAATTCAGTCAGAGGCATTTCAGTTAAATAACTTACCAAATTAAGCCCTACGTCTTGTCCAGCCCCATAAAAGTACGGTTCATCTCCCTATTTCCCCTGTAAACCCTAAAACCCTATTTATCTTATTAAATTTTTTATCTATTTTTACATGTCAGTATCACAACGAGTAAACATCATCAACTCCAAAACTAACTAACACATAAATAGTATGTTAATTTTCTTTACAATCTGAGTAAATTTCTCCTTTTTTTTACTTCTTTGATTCTCCATTTTCCCAAAAAATATAAACATATTGGTTTTTACTAATGATCAGTTTAGCCAAATATGTAATTTCACAATTTTTTTTGTTACTACTGTTTAATATTTCATAGTGATCTTTTGGTTACTATTTAAAATCCATTTACTAATATACATTCTCACAAAAATAATATTAAGTATATCAGATTTTACAACAAAACTTATATATATATATATAGCTTCCATGTTTAGTGAAACAAATCTTCCTGCAAAATGTTACTAAAATCTTCAACATAATTTTTTCACAAAAGAAAAAGGAATAGAACTGATAGAATTTTCCTCTTTAAAAAGATCAAGATTTAGTAAAAACAAAGAAGAAGATCTATAGCAAAAAAAAAATGTACTGAGATTTACTCAAAGATTTTAGTGCCTCAAAAACTTTCACACGAAAAGGAATGACAAGTAATGGTAAGTAGAGTCTGTACATTTTTCCTCATGAGTGATTGCCCAACTTGAACCCTCTTTTCATTTAGACCTTTGTGAAAGACCACACAACAAGTATCCACCAATAAAAATTATTTCTCCATTTGCAAAAACAAATTTAATTATTATTTTCTACAGTTTCTCAATTTGGGACGTCCTTAAATAAGTATTATATTTATGAAATGTCAAGATCTATGGTGGGTGTTATTTATGGTAATTAACCCTCTACTTATCAATTATGTTATTCATGTGATTTCAAAAGCTGCTATACTCATCCTTTGTGAACCTTTAGATTGCTCTATGTCAATTTTTTTTTCACCATACATACTACATGCCAAAAATGTACAGGATAAAAAAAAAATTATTTATTTATACTCATATATATAAGGATCAACCAAGTACAAACCTCTAGTCAATACTGAAAACCAACTTTCACCACATAATTAGATTGTATATATGTTCCAAAATTAGTTTATATAGAATTACGTTTAGAAAATACATGTATACATCTATCTAATAAAAAGAAACACATACTTATCTGGAAGATTCGAATCATAAAACTATGCTTTAGTGAGTAAGAAAACAAGTAATCAAGCACAAATTGACAAGACCACTATATGGATGTAAAAAGTGGGAAAAGAAAAATGGTGATAGAAATTAGAGAAATATTAAAAGAAAAAAAAATATATTCCTTTATAAAATGTATATACCCATCTCTTCACCAGCACAACCTTACCTTCCATTTTCTGCAACTTCTCCAAATCTCATACTTTCCAGAAAATCATTTTCCCAAGAAAAATAAAACTTTCCCCTTTGTTCTTCTCCCCCCAACTGGTCAGTCTAATATTTTGTTGTTCCCCAATCCTTTCAAACATTATCTTCTTCATTATTTTACTTTGCTTCACTTCTTTTGGTCCTTAAACCAAATCTATGTTCTTCTTTAGTTTCCTTTTTAATTTGATTCTTTTTATGAGAGAAACAAGATTTAATATTCTCTGATCTTCTTTGCTCTTTAAAACTTTTCTTGTCACAGTCTAGATTTAAATTTTCTTTAGAACTACAAAAGATTTGGTCTTAGTTTAATCAACTTGTTTTATCATATCCTTTATATGCCCATAATTAAAATCAGCAAGCTATAAATGTAAGATCGAAAAAGTAATCAAAAACTTTCTACTTCATTTCTTTAGATGTGTGTCGGCAACAGATTAAAATTGAATCTTGCTAATTTAACTTTAATATCAAACCATAATTCAAACGAATATAAAACATGACAAATCTGGTGTTGTCTTTTCGAGAACAAACATTGATGGGTCTTTTTGGATTCTTGTTTATGATATTAATCAAATTTTGCCCTAAATCTTTGGCTTTCGAGCAGTAAACACGGCGTACCAATCGGAGCTAGGAGGAGATTCCTCTCCCCTGAGGAAATCTGGGAGAGGAAAGATCGAAATCAAACGGATCGAGAACACAACGAATCGTCAAGTTACTTTCTGCAAACGTAGAAATGGTTTGCTCAAGAAAGCTTACGAACTCTCTGTTCTTTGTGATGCTGAAGTAGCACTCATCGTCTTCTCTAGCCGTGGTCGTCTCTATGAGTACTCAAACAACAGGTTTCTTCATAACCTTTTCTACTCTGTTCTTGGTTTTTCAAAAGATTTAATTAAATTTAAAGTCTGATAGATTTAGGGTTTTCTTTATATGTTAAAAGCATAAATATTTACTACGATTTTCGATCTTCTATGCTAGATTTGATTCTATTCTTCATCTATGGTTAGAACCCTCTTGTGGGTAGGATTATTTTCACTTTTTTTCTTGAAATTCCACACATATCTATAAATATACACAAAACACACTAATATTTTTGGGAATCTTTGGTTGTATATATGCTTATTTTAATAACTTTGGGGGATTTTTATTCATAAATTTGTAACAATTTTTCTAGATCTAGTTTCTTATTCTTCATGTGTGTCTTTGCCATGTTAGTTTAAAAGAGAATTGGTCATATCTGAAGTGAGGAAAATGGTACAAATTTAAAGAGATCTGAGTGAGAGTTAGATAATAAAGGAAAAGAAATAAGAAGCAATCAGATTTTTTTTTCTAATGTGGAGTTTTAGATTCAGTTTTGTAGAACTAAGGTTCACTTTGTTGGGTTTCTTTCTTCACTTATTTCTGTTATATAATAGAAAAAATCTTATAACTTTCTATTTTGCCTACTAAGAAGTACTTGAAGATTTATATATATTTATAGATCTGGTGTTGTAATAGGTAAAATCTTGATTTTTATGACTTATAAAGTAAGTTTTGGGAAACAAATTGGGAGGGTAAGGACTATGAGGTCATGTCTTCTGTTTTGTGATCATCCCATCCTCCATTGTTGTTAATGTCTGTGTCTCTCTTTCTCTTCTCTTTTTTCTCTTACTTTCCTTTCTTATCTCTCTCTCTTTCTCTCTCATGAATTATCATATCATATATTTGATATAACACATGTGATGGTAAGTGATAGTAAATAAGTTAAAGTAGATTTTTGAACTATAGGGAAGTTTAACTATAGAGTGATAGAAAATAATGGAACGTACATGTATATATAGGACAATTTGTTTATGAGATTTTTTTATTTAGGAATGTAAAATTTTTATAGTTTTGGAGAAAGTGATTATAGCTCAAAGAAATTGGTTAATTAGGGGAGAAAATATGTCTGGGTTCATTTTCCAGAATTTAGGGCTTTTTATTAATCTTTGAATTAAACATTCAAAGTGGAGCAGAAGTAAAGAAGGAAATTTTCAACTTCAACCATAAAGGATTTGAAATTCAGTTGAAGTTTCAAATAGTCAATTAAACAAGGAATTGATTAAGTAAAATAAGCTCTTTGATTGGGTCTCTCTTCTTTTCCTTAAAATTACTCCTTTAAAAAATAAAAATATGTAAAACTTGTTTGGAATTATATTACTCAAAGTAGTAATCACTAATTCCACACGCAATTTGCAATATTTCTTATTAGAATCCCACGTGATTTTTTCTCAGTTCTCACCATCCAAACATAAAAACATGTCACTACTAAATGATGTTTAAAAGAGAGTTTTTCTTAATAGTTTACAGTTGTCAACTCATGTCCTGATATATAAAATTCTCATGTCCAAAAGAAGAAAAGCTAACAACGACTTCAAATAAGCCTGTCAAATTAATCTTCATTTACCTAATAATTGTCTTTATATCCAGTGGGTACTTAAACGAAATCAGATTTTCGTATCTTCTTCTTAATTTATTTTTTTTAAGATTTTTGAACTTTTTTTGTAGAGCTTGGGATTGAGCACAAGTTTAGGTTTTGATGTCTTTAAGATATGTTTGTCTTTGTTACAGAATCTTTGATCACGTCATCACACATATATTATTATTTTATTTTATTTTTCACTTATATTTACTATTCTATTATAAAGTTTTGTTAGTTTCAGTTCTTGACTTCTGACAAGAAGGTTTATGTCACAATGAATTAATTTGAAACCTATTTATAAATTCAAAAATCTCATCATATTCCCACTTTTGACCATTTAATATTAGATTTCACATTTGGTCAATACCCAATGTAATTACTTCTCCCAAAAAAAAGTAAAATAAAATTCAACACATAAAGACAAATAATAAGGACACTAAAATTTTCATATTTCTAGGAACTAAAAAGATGAATGATCACTGAATAAATAGATTTGGTATAGAAGTAGAACATTGGAATTGCTTCAACATCTTTGGCGTAGATCGATTTATGCAATTTCTTTTTCTTATTTTCTAGAGAGAGAATGTTAGGGATTTTGCTCATTTTCTCTCTCCTTATGGGCAGAGAGGAAAGTGAGATCTTTGGTACGGATCCAATAAGTTAAGAGTTGGTTCTGCCATCTGCAAACCCATAATGGACGGTCATGATCTTCTCCATCGAAGGCTCAGAGTTCAGACATCAAAGACTATAATATGTCATCGTAATACGTATATATGTGTATATGTTATGTATAAGAAGTACATGCATATATATATAGAAAAAAAGAATAAACGGATAGAATAGTAATTTTAATTGTATTCCAAATTAGGAAAGTATAGAACGTTGTGATGTTACTCGGACAAGTCATTTAGTTACATCACATTTTTGTTAATCCAATGGTTAAAATTTTAAAACCATCAAGTGTCTGCTAGATTTATCAATGTGTAATGGGTTTTCGACACATGTCACATGTCTGAAACCCTAGACATGTTCAGACCAATCAATCACTTAAATTTTGCCAGCATGGCAGTTGCAGCCAATCACTAGCTCGATCGATTTAAGGTTTCAGAGGAATATATTATTTAGGGCTCAAATTATTAAATGATTCTTTATTTGTTACATCTTTAAGGAATATTTTATTAACAGTTTAATTGTTTTCTTATATCTGCTGTGTTTTTTTCCCTTCACATCATGTGTCACGTTATGTTTCATTTGTTCTGACTCAATAGAACCGATGTTTGCTTTTAAGGTTTCGTATTAGAATCACTTAACTGAGCAAGTGGTTGATTTGACCCTTGTAATTATTTTTATTATTTTCAAAATGAAGATTAAACTATACAGTTTTATTAGTAATATATACTTCTAATTAACTTACTAATTCCTTTAAAATCTTGCAGTGTAAAAGGGACAATTGAGAGGTACAAGAAGGCAATATCGGATAATTCTAATACCGGATCAGTGGCAGAAATTAATGCACAGGTAATTTTTAAATTACACGACTGATTTTAATATATGAATATAAACACTGAATTAAGTTTATGATTCCTTTTTATTTTAAGTATTATCAACAAGAATCGGCCAAACTGCGTCAACAAATAATCAGCATACAAAACTCGAACAGGTTATTATGAAATAATTGACTTGAAATATTTGATTAACTAGTTGTTAAATATTTTTTAATATATTAATATTTCTGATGGTTACTTAGGCAATTGATGGGTGAGACAATAGGGTCAATGTCTCCCAAAGAGCTAAGGAATTTGGAAGGCAGATTAGAGAGAAGTATAACCCGAATCCGATCCAAGAAGGTAACTATATTTATGTTCAGTATCCAAATAAGTCCTATGATATTATTTATTTCTATATGCCTTGTTGCTAAATTATATAAATTTATATTTATTTTTTGTTGTTACAGAGTGAGCTCTTATTCTCCGAAATCGACTACATGCAGAAAAGAGTAAGAAATAAATATAATTTATTATCATTAACGTGTATTCATAATATTTTGCTCCTTTGTGTAATGAAATGTTTGTGCAGGAAGTTGATTTGCATAACGATAACCAGCTTCTTCGTGCTAAGGTATTTTATATTATATATCCATTTCTACGTTTTTAATTCCCCCCAAAAGATTATTTCAATGAATATAAGATACAAAAATATTAAAATGAAATTTTTTATCAAATAAGTAGTTGAGATATATATGTGTGTAATGTATATAGATAGCTGAAAATGAGAGGAACAATCCGAGTATGAATCTAATGCCAGGAGGATCTAACTACGAGCAGATTATGCCACCGCCTCAAACACAATCTCAACCGTATGATTCAAGGAATTATTTCCAAGTTGCGGCATTGCAACCTAACAATCACCATTACTCATCTTCTAGTCGCCAAGACCAAACCGCTCTCCAGTTAGTGTAAGTATAAACAAATCTTGCTCTGATCAATCTTTCTGTAATCTGAAAATTTTATATATATTGCTCTGATCCTTTTCATTTAATTTGTTTTGCAGGTAATATTGGCTTTAAGGAAATGGGGGAGTGAATAAAAGCCAAATTTGGGTTGAGCAATATAAAGCCAATGCATGCTTTATTTTTATTCCATCATGAATGTTGTGTATCAATGATTTCTATAGAACTTATTTATATTGCTTATGTTGATGTGCAATTAATATCTTTAAGACATGTCATTGGTGTGCTTAATTTGTTTAAAGACATCTGTGTATAAGTGTATTATTAGCTCTCAATTGCTGTACTTGCCCATACATGCCCTATTAATGCTTCTTACTACTTTCTTATAAAACGATCTTATTTTATAATTAGTTCGGGATTATAGTTTCTAATTTCAATGTATACATGAGTTCAAGATTGTGTAACTAGATCTCATTTAACCGAGTCAAATGTTGTGTAACTTCTTTGTCAACATAACAATCGCTTCATGCTATGGAGTGCCTTCTCTAGATTGGCATTCCGCAGAAAGATCTTGGATGCAGTCATATGCGGTGGTAGCTCATGTTAGCAACACCTAAGGAAAAAGGACGATGAGAAAATTTGCATGACATGTGTCGGAGAAGTCAACGATTTACATCGAAAGGAATGTGAATGCTTATACGATCGGGGAGGCGTTCAAAAAGAATATCTTGAAACGTCAATAAATAGGTCAAAAATCTTCATACTACTATTGTAGGAGCTCAAACAATTGCTACACTACATAATAGAATGAAAATCAAGAACATAAAGGAAAGAAAACGAGTGGAGGCGAGATAGTAAATCTCTTTCCTTAACTCTTTGAATCTCCCGTAATGTCACCAGTTTCTATGATCCAAGAGTCCCATGATACAATCCACCATCAATTAATTTCGCAAACACTCGAAATTCAATTCTAATCGAACTAACTCTACGGTACTCTCAAGACACTTACTTTGAAACTAGAGAGATTGCTGAGTTTATTTTCTTTCTGTTTTTCTGTGTGATGATCGATACTCAAAGAGAAGAACTAATCGAGTATTTAAAGAGGTTTTGGATTACTTAGGTTTGAATTCGTTTTGCCACAAATCCGCCCAAGTCAATCGCAAATCTAGGAAGGTGGGCGACGTGAAGAAGCCATCAATCTCTCCATGAATTCGAGTTTCAAGGAAACAAGATGAAGAAGAGACCGAGTCCTTCGCCATCGTGAAACAGAGCAAAGCGTTCTTCGTTTTCTCCGTTCAAAACCCGACCCGACTTTCACCAGATATCCACGTGAGCTAGGCCCTTCTCAAAGCCCATTTCACATTCACACAATCAATTTCACTAGGCCTATTTGGCTTTAGTAAAATTCGGTCCAACAACTATTTGATATATTGTCTCAGCCACTTCCAAAACGTTTTAATAGAGTTTTAGCAGTAGATTGTCCACAATTGTTGACCGGAACGGATACAAAAGAACCGGTTATAAGGAATTACAAATTTGAACCGGTTAGAATCGTATTTTTGTTGATTTACCGAGACAACCCGAGTCTTTTGACATTAACTGGCGTAGACAAATATAACACCAACTTCATTTCGTTATATAGAACAATGATTAATTAATCAACTCCACAAAAACAAACAATTCTTTTGCAACTAAAGAAGAAAACAATTCTCAAACACACATATAAATAAGCAAAAGATTAAATCTTTTTCTCTCCCTCTCTCTGTCTCTCTGTGTTTGTGTGGAGTAAACTTCATGAATCAAAGCATAGCAAGCTGTCGGATATCATAAGGATGAGCATCAGAAGAAGACTCTCTCCTAAAAGATCGACCACCAATGACAACATTGGCCGCTTCTCCTGGATGAAACGCGTCCCAAAACACAAACTCGTCTCTGTTCAGACATGGAGCTTGACCTGGAAGACAAGTTATCTGTCCATTGTTCCTCCCAACTCCACAACATCCCGCATTTGTCACCCTAAACCCTGTAACAACATTAACAAGAAGTCAACGAAACCATCAAGAAAACATTTCAGGTAAAATTTGATCGTGTTTAGGTTAAGATGTGACTCTTACCATACCGACCAGCATTGGCTACCATGTCTTGGAAGATACCATAAGCATTGATGTAAGTAAACTTGGCGTCTGGTGTATTTTGGTTGAAATGGTCTACCAAAGACACAAGCTTGCTATTAAAGATTCTGTTTGCGGAATTGATCCTTTCGTCACAAGTTGTTCCATCTCTACTGTTCTGAGCCAGCTCATTTGGACTGCATCCTATTGCGCCGATACCAATTAGCGCAAACTTCCTCGCTCCATTGTTATACATTATCTACTCCAAACAAAATACAAACAGATTTCAAACGTTAAGAGGCACAGATGAAACAGAGGATTTTAGAAACAAAGGATTTTAAACGAAACAGACCCGAAGTTGCTCGGTATAGCGGTTTATGAGGTCGTTTGCAAAGGAATCTGGGGAGAACTGGCTCCCGGTGGAGTAATAGAGAGGCATAAAATAGTTATTGAGATAGTCGTTACTGCCTAAACCGATCGAGTAGATGCATTTACTTAAGTAATTAGCAGCTTCATTCTCGTCTCCAAGTATGTTCACCACTTGTGACACAGTGTTCACATGATTAGATACTTGCCCTGCAAATGTTATTCTAGCTCCCTGTACCAAAGATGGAAATAGATTTATGTTTCCTAGTTAAGAAACTTTAGTTCTAAATGTATGTCATAAAAAACCAAAACTTGGTGTTCTGTATAAAGAATAAAATTACCAATTGACGGCCGGTTTCTTCTCGGATTCCGGCAGCTGCAGAAGCGTAGTTTACTCCTCTGAGGATGTCTTCTCCTCTAGCTTCAGCATACGGTGTAATGTAGTCATCGAAACCAAGAAGCTCGGCTTTTTAGATTTCCCGCAAACAAATGAAAACAGAGAAAAAGTTAGTTGTTTTTGTTCGAGAAGTTGCATGATTTGGACAAAAGAAACATAATAGAAGAAAGGTGTTGTTATAAGATTACTGATGACATCGACGGTGGTTTTGCCATTGCAAAACCGACCGGTTGGACCGAACTGGAAGTCAATACCGTAAGGGAAGTAATCAGCTCTTGCCAAGGATGAAAGACGATTGTTATTTCCACTATCAACCAAAGAATCACCGAATATGAAGTAACATGGTGCTATTGGATCAGCCATAGCTATGTTCATAGCCATAGCTATTATCATCAATATCTTCATCATCATTACACAAACTCTTGCCATCTCTGCGAATAGCCTTATCAGAATGTGAAGAAGAGGAGAGAGATATGGTTTTGAGAACGTGAAGAATGTAAATGGGTGTAGTATTTAATAAAGGTCAGAAGAATATGGAGGGAATGAAAAAAGAACAAAAAAAAGTTTTAAGCTTTAGACAGTTGAAGAAGCATTAAATGTCACGCGGTGAATAATGTTATGTGTATAGAGAGACATGTAAAGTATAGATCAGGAGACATAAACGAGTGAACGAGAGTTATTCATGCTCTCTGTTTCTTACAGTTTTGGTACCAACTTGTATGTAATGTTGATCATTCTGTTATTATGGTTTGGCAGAAAAAGTTAAGAACTTTGTCTTCAGAGAGAACCATATGTTTGGATTAATCACATTGATGATTTGATTGTTGATTGGTTATTTAAAGGACTAGAGATTTGAGATTCGAAAACAAGATTGAGGTGAAGAAAACGACTAAGTTTACTCTATACCATTTTTAGCTTACTTTGCTAAGGGATGAGACAAAGGTTTGGTTTTGTAATAGATGGCCAATTCATAAGCTGTTAGGGCCACTTGCATAATCTTGATCATGTGTCCTGTGTCCTGGGAAATATAGCAATCGAACAGCTAAGATTGAATCCGGTTGGGTTCAAATCGAGGGTGAAGAATGATGTTGAAGTATGGATGTATGTATTAATGGAGGTAGATGGAAGTAACATTTAATGGGAAGAGGAAGAGACACTATGTCATGATGATGATCATCATCATGATTCATGACTGACATAATGTGGTAGTTGAAATACATAAATTCACTTGTCTTTTATTCATGCTCCTTTCTACAGTGATGAGGTAAAAAAGAATCACTTTGGGACCAAACTGTGAAGTATTTGTCCACAAAGATTGAACCTTTCTGTAGTAAGCAGCCACCAAAAGCATTGATAAGAAGAATTTAGAATAGGGTTGGTAACTAATGAGAATAGAGTGGACCAATTAAAAACTTATAAATGAAATTGTTGTTATAATGTGACTCTGAGGTATGAAGTCAGGGACTAATAAATTTGAAGCATGCTCTTGTGGGGTTTTATGACTGAGAAAATTAGTTAAAGCAGCCATGCTGGATTCTTTATCATAGTAAAGAAACCTTCCAAAAATAAAGAACATAAAAAATGATCTACAGCACCAACCACATGCAAGGATTTATGATAACTACAAAGCATGAGTGTCACTAAACACTGACAATTCATTTCTGTTTACCATCTTCTTGATGAATTCACAGTTTAAAAAGTTACAATCAAGAGTAAAAACTTGGGGGGTAACATATACATGTGTGTGTGTGTGTTCATGAAAATGAAATCAATCTTCTTCAGATGCATATCTTTTGACTCTAACCCTTTCACCATTGAAGTAGATGTATTTGAATTCAGAGAGGTACCTCCTAAGGATCAGTTTACGTTTTTCTTCTTGGCCGAGTTCCCTGAAGGCTCGTGCCACTCTTCTCGCAGTATCTTCATCTGGCCTCACCTTCAGCTCCTCCATGTCTGCAAACACCTAAAAAAGAAAAACCGAAAGAAAATGAGTCTAAAAGACTAAAACCAAGTCATGCTTCTCGCAGAGAGGAGTATATAGTTCTCACAAAATCTAGGAGAGTATCTAAAGAGTAACATCAACATCAATTCTTGAAGAAAGAAAGAAACTTGCTTTACCTCAATAATCTTATCATGAAGGCCATGGTGAGCATACAAAGCTATCATCCTGGCGAACAAGCGTCGTGGGATGGATCGTGAATGTGTGTGCAGAATCATGTTCCATAAGGATTCTGCCTCGTCAGCTCTTTGGTCCATATCAAATGCCAATAAGAGAGTATCGTATGTTCCCATTGTAGCGCCTTGACCTTTACTTAACATCCACTTAGCCACCTGAGTTTTTGTCACTAAACCAGTCAACTCATGACGCCAGACTTAGCAAAACTTACACTTGACATAAGAAGTCGTAACACTTACTTGAATCACACGATGCCATTGGCTTCTCTTCCTTAAGATTTCCAAAGCCTTAGCTGCAGCAATAATGGGAAACTCAACCTCCCAAGCTACCCATTTGTTCAAAGCTCCATAAACTGTCTCTTTTTCATTTGGGAGTCCAGAGAGCTGCAAGTTGAGAGTTATAACTCAACATGGACTACTTTATTATCGCATCGTTAACATTCCCAAAAACAGCACTTACCATACGGACAAGATTAAGTGCTTTCTGTCCAGACCCAGCAGAGTCATTCTTCTTCCACAAATGATGCTCTTTCTTCCCCACTTTCTTTATTTCCTTCCTACAATTATAATATCCACACAAAAACTTACTTATGAATCAAGAGAGTTATGGAACCAAAGATAATCTAATTACATATATTGTAATGTAACAAACAAACAAACCTTTTCACAGTGGCTTCATAACCTAAGTCCAATTTCCCGGCTTGTTTCTTCTCTAAGAACTTGAAAACAATTTCACCATTATGACAAATGTTGTGTTTCTTTTCAAAGGAATCAAGTTTTAAAGCTAAAGAAACAAAGAGAACAAAAATAACCATTAAACAGAAAACATCAGTAACTAGAAATACATTTTTACCTTTGCCCTGATGCAAAATCCAAACCTTTTTGCTTTCAAACAACTTTGAAATTCAAGAAATGAAATGCATCCAAATTCCTGGGATTTCTGAAAATGGTGTAATATAATAGAATCTGAATTAAGTATTCAAAGCACCAAATTAAACTGAAATATCTGATGTGAATTCCCAGGAGGAAATTATATTCAACAATTGATTGAGAAAAAAAATTAAATGAACTCACTGATAATCCTCGCAACAGGAATCCGCCGAGATTTGGATTAAAGTTACAGAGTGCCATTTACTTCACAGTTCCAGTAACACAATCTGGGCAGTGATGAACTTGACACTGAAATTAAATTCACGAGAAACTTGTATGAAATTTGACTTATTGGTGATAAAAAAAAAAAGAAAGAGTGTCACTTTTATTTGCACCAGAGAAAATTTAACTTATGATGCAGCGATTTTGGGTTTCATAGATTCGATCGAGTGATGATGATGATCAGAAAGACGAGGATTTTGGTTGAACCAATTACTAAACCGACTAATAACCGAAGCCATTTTGGTTTTAGTTTGAACTCAACTTGGTGAGTGGTATATAATGGGCTTTTAAACTAAATATGGGTCGTATTTGGATAATTTCAGCCCAAGAGATACAAACAAGTTATTTGAAGTCCAGCCATACTTGTAACTTATGTGGTCCATTAAATTAATTGCATTTGATTATGTGATCCGCTATGTGAAAATCGATGGTCTATGTACTCACGGAAAAGGTTATCAATAAACTACCAGCACTTGGTTAGTTTGTTCTAAAATTTTCGTTTAATATTTCTAACTTTTGTAACTTTCACTTCCCATTATTAGCAAAGCTAGGGCACATGGGTTTGTATCATCACGAGTGTTTAGGTGAAGAAGATTAAATAGATAACTAAAGATTCTTAGCACGAATCAAACAAAACAAACTCTAAGCAAAGTTAACATCAGCGTCGATGTAATTAAGAAGGTCACATACGAATTGATATTGAACTAATCAATAAAACGAACATCTTATCTATATTTCCACCTCTCACCCAATCCGATAAATATTAGAAAAACGAAGAGTATATAAACGATAGCAAGATAAAAGATCATAGAGTGTATTTATAGTCGTCTTTTTTTTCTTGGTATTGATAATGGAGAATATAGCTAGTTAGAAATGATAACACGATATGAGATATACCATTTTGAGTATCAATGGAATTGTTCGTCGTAAAATAAAAAAATAAAATAACACTTCTAATAACAATGAAAATTTGTGGTATTATAGTTATTTGTATAGTTTGCTATTCCACCCCTCCCCCCACCCAAAGTTTATTTAGTATATATCCACTCCCAGTGTAATATACACATAATTTTAACTTTTGTTAAAATAATTATGCTAAGTTTTATAATTTTCAACTAAAATCAATCGGTAATTAATTAGTAAATTGATCTGCGTCCATGATAGATTATTTTAGGTTTCATCATTCATGAGACCACGCTTTTTTGAGATGATAACTCTTTTAGTTCATTTTAAATTAACGTCTTCTCGAAATGATGAATATTTCGATCCATATCGAACTAATACGTCTTTCAAAATTGTGGCTTTTTAATTCATCTCGAACTGAATATTGTTACATATTAGACAATCTTCTATTTGGATCAGTTTACTCGGATCAAACTCAATTACCAAACCATGTTAAATTTTACGGACTTTTAACTCAAAATTATTTGGTAATGTGTATTAATTCATGTCTTTTATATTTTATTTTACGTCTTATTTAGATGTGATATTTCTAATAAAGTTTAGAGTAATTATATAATTTCTTATTTTTACATTATTTCAAATTAAATTTAAAATTACAATTAATAGACAAAATAGCTTCATCATGTAAAATAACTATGTTACACATTAAAAAAAAAAACTAACATTATTCTTTTAAGTATGTACCAAGGTACCAAGAACTCAACGCAGGATACGCAAGATTACCGAACGACAGTTATTTGAAATCATTTATGTGTGTATAGAGAAGGTTCCAAAATTATGACAATTGGAGAACAAAAATAAGAGACATGGAACAGGACATACTTGCTACGAGAGTATCCAACATCCATGCGCAATTATATGAACATAGAAGTAAATTTTTCTTTGGAAACTATCGAAGGGACCACCTAGGAGTAGGAACCACATTTGTCCAAAGGTACCCAAAAATTTGGCTAAGTCATTGTCGTTAGCACAAGACTATGCATCTATCAGTAGCCCAATTTGTCTAATGTCCAATTCATTCGACTTTATCTGTCTACGTCTTTGTCTATTAATTTTCATTGCCTCTCTTCAATTTAATGTGTAGTATAGGATATGCACAAAATTTTAACTTCACCGAATTGTTCCAACATTTAGGTAGATTTTAAGTTTTTAACTAAGGGTGTGAGCAATGATGCATTTACCGAGTTTGTGTTCTGGTTAAAACGTAAAAACGAAAAAACATCACTACTCATATAGTGTTTCATATTACAAACGGAGCTATGACAATAATTAAGTGTCATTTACATGTCGCGCATACAACATTTTTTTAGCATTCTAATCTGAATAATCTTATTAAAAGTTTTCACTCGATTGCTAGAAACTATTACTTAAAAGTTTTGATTGTTTAATATACTTTTTAAATAACCTTTCGCTCTATGTTATTTTTGGTTCCTTGCGTTACATTAACTGCATGTGTTTCCCATCTAAGATTATTTGATTTAGAATTAAAAAAAAAAACAAAAATCAAACTGAACTAAAAAGAAAAAAGTTAGAACCCTTGTTAAAATTACTTTGAATCTAGTTAATCATATTGTAAAATTAACCTCTATTGATGATTCTAACTATGTGATTGCTTGATGCTTCGATTATTTTCAATAGCCTTTTTTTGTTATATGTACTCCTCAAGACATGTCTTGCTCGTTAATAATTGTCCCACAATTAATACAAACTCGCTTTTGCGACAACTTCACGGATAAAGTTGGTTGTCAAAAAAAAACTTAATGAAAATAGCATTAACAACAAATTTGAAACTTCATAGTTCCTAATTAAGAATCATTCAACCAAAATTATCCAAGTAAACCATTACTAATATATAATAGATATTTTCTATTTCAAGAAATTTCTTCGATATTTCACACTTGACTTTTTAATACCAATTAATAAAACTTTAAAAAGATTATCTTCATTCCTTAATTTACTTATAATTAGTTTATTTAGCGCAATATGCATCTTTTTAAACTATCATAAGTATTGTTTGTTTCCTTAAGCATCAACGTCAATATGCAATAAAAAAAAACTAAGATCTAAGAAGAAAGAAGACTTGTTAAGCCACATTGTTACTTTTTTCCCCTTTTTCTTCTCCGAAAGCAACAAATCGGCCGTTAATTAACGCCGCCACGTAATCGTGAAGGAGAATGACTGCAGTTGGATAAAACAATCACGTGGCACCGGCACACGCTAGACGGAAGCTTGATGACGTTAGCTTTGGCTGACGTTAAGTTAGTTTGGGACACGTGTTAGCGCACGAGTGGGTTGTCATGTTTGTGATTATGCAGTTTGACAGAGTTTAAGAGGATAAACGCGTCGGCCATCAAACGCACGGCACTTGCGTTCAGCAGCGTCACACCCACTCAGCTTCACAATCATTGAAATTTCGTTGTAACTTGTAATCCCGAAATAATAAATAGTGTTGATAGTACATTATCAAACCAATATAAATATTCTTTTTGAATACAATGTAAACCTAATTAAATAATCATCCATAGATGAATTAGTTTGTAGGCATACACACACGATATCTTAATATTTACGAAAATACATTAAAAATCTAGATACAATGGTAGTAAAAAATGTTACATATTTTCACCCAAAAATCTGAATTTACTTTTACTGAATTTAAGTTACCTTTCAAAGATACATTTAAGTATTCCATACAGATTTCTCATAATTATGAAAATTTGAAATCTCCTAAACATAAATTCATTACGAGTAGAAGAACGAATTAAATGATTTCTGATGATACTAATAACGTAACGTACCCACACGGAAGTGTTTTATGGCAAAATGATGTGTTAAGGCAAATAAAGACTAATTGTGTAATTCTCGATAATAACTACATTCTTAATGATTAATTAATCATAAGTTCGAATCCCTTGACTTCACTCAAACACCTTCACGATGACATCATCTGATGCAAACAAGATCTTAGTTAATACTTACACGGATACATACACACGTACATATATATATAATATACGTGTAAAACATGAGATTCTCTTTGCGATGTCTCTGTCTACATAAATTGATAAATTCCATCTTTTCTGATAGTTGTGTCTTCTCTGCCTACCTCGCTCTTCAATCATATCATATATATCCAAAAAAATTCCCTCTCACTTTCTTGAATAACATTTTTTTTCGATCTTTCAATGTCAGAAGAATTTCAAGAATCCGAGATAATTTTCTCCGATGAATATTTCACGAAGAACAACAACAAAAGTAGCAACATTAACGAACAGTACCAAAAAAGAAAGTCGACGGCGACCAAGAAAAAGTCATCCCCAGTAGGAATTCCGTCGAGTATTATTTTCCGGTGTACGGAGACGGAGGAGGAGGAGGAGGAGGAGGAGGAGGGAGAAATGACTCCGCCACATATCATAATCGGAAAACGAAGAACGGAGGCGCAAATGGCTTTTTCTTTTTGTACCCTTAAAGGAAGAGACTTGTGTCGACACCGTAACTCAGTTCTTAGGATGACCGGTTTTTTGGAAGTTTAGTTGATCCCAAAAATAAATTGAGAACCAGTCCGGTTTAGTTTGCTCTATTTTGATTCGGTTTATGTCGCCATTTCTTCCTTTTGGATGTCAAAAATATAGCTTTGAAATGAACCAATGTATCAGGATTTATTTTATTTGGTGTAAGAAAATTTCATGTAATTGGGTTAAAAAAAGAAAAAATAATTTCTCATTTTTTATCAGGTAAGATGTTGAATTGCTTGTTAACTTTTTTTTTTTTATTTGTCAATATATTGCTTGTTAACTTAATAATTAAATTATTGTTCGGTTTCTTGAGAAGTGGAAAACCCATAAGAATCAAATCTTATGTTAAATTGAGTTTATGGGTTTGCTTGTGAAGTAGTGGTAATTGGTTTCTTGGCTTGTAGATTTTGTGTTTGGTCCACATTCATGGGATTCTGCAATTTGCATATTTGTTTGCTAACGTGAGCCGTAAAACGCTTTGTTTGCTATTGTGAACTTAACCGAGGGATAAAGTCCTACTAACTGAATTTAATAAATTAAATATGTTTAAATAAAACAAATTGATACCTTATAAAATTAGTTTGCCTTCGGGTTTGGGTATATATCCAAATATATTCACATTAGTCGAATCAACATGGAAGCTTATTTTTACAAATGGAATGTTACATGTCATCTATTTTAAACACGCGTTAAATTTTGATGAAATATAAAATATTTGCCAACAATATGATATATATATATATATATGTATATCATATTAATTAGCCACTAGTCGTAGAGTCGTAATGTATATCGAAGTCGAACTGAGAATAGTGTAGGTTACATATTATAATTGTTTTTTTTATCGACATATATATTTTTATCATAAGCCGAAATTCTTACCGCGCAACCGTTAAATAGTCTTCTTTTTGCTTTGGTTTTGTCAAAGGTTAAAGTTAGGTTAAATGTCATTTTATCGAGACATTTTCATACAAGATGGTTCATAGCCATGTCAGCTTTACCGAAATAGTCGTATTGGTGGGTTGTTTCTATTTGTAGTTGCAGTTTTACTCTACGCTGATTTTGTTATTTGTTTTTAAATAGATACCCAATTTCTATCAGATTCTGATTTTATGTTTGAACAGTTCATTACAAACTCGTTACAGAACAAAAATAAAACTTAAATTAACGGTATGTCAGTTGACCAGAAAAAAATATTAATAGTATCTAACAAAGTGACAAATCTTTTTAGGTACGAGTTAAACCTATTTAATTTAGGAAAAAACAACTGTCTTTTTCCTCTTCCAAAACTCTACATCTGCTAATATCATTATTTCTTCAAATTGTCATTTGATATCCTAAGAACACGCAATTCTAAACAGTTTTAAGTTGCGCGCAAAGAACAAATTATATATCCTTTTTTTTCCTTAAAAGATTTAAAACAAGAAAACTTTTATAAAACCTAGAAGAATAGCGAAACCATTTGAGTTGAACAAAATTTATGTTGAATAATCACAAAAATCTAAAAAGTAGTTTTTGTAGATTAATATTTAATACTAATATTTTACTTTTCTATAAGTATAACGGAACATTAGAGAACAACACATAAAAATGTAAGAATTTGATCAACGTTGGCCCTTATGAATTCTAAAGTAACGGAATCACATGTTTACAATATGGAAACGTGAATAAACGATTTATAACATCTGTTCTTTTTTTTAATCATTCATCATCTATGTAACAAAACACTTTTTACACAAACGCGGGATTTAAGTAAACTAATTATCAATGTTATTGATCAGTAGATACCAGCGGCATGGAACGATTCTTTCGCCGTCTCCGCCGTGCTCTATGTACCTTAGGATGACTACCACCAAACTTTAACCGTCCAGTGTCCTTAAACCGGTCTTTCTCAGCTTTCATAATCACACATTCTGGCGGAGGTACAACGTATCTTATGGTATCGTAACAATATGAATAATACATGTAACGTTCCCGGAACCTTCGCATTGCGGCCGCTTGTTTAGGGTTTATGGTTGAGTAATCGCTGTTCATGAGAAGTTGGTCGGATATAGAACAATTGATGTAACTATAGTTGTTGTTGTTGTCTCCGGTGACGGTAGGGATTGAGTCGGAGACATTACAACCGTCGAGAGCTATGTCTTTGAATTCAGACACAAAAGGTGAAAATGTGTAATCGACGGCGAATTTTCCGCCGGAAGTAGCCCAGCTTGAAGCGTCCCAAATGGTGGCGTAGAGAGACATTGGCTTTTGTGGATAGTCTCCTTTCATTTCTTCTTTTCTTTTTATTTCTCTTATTGGTACATCGTCTACCCAAAATCTGCAAATTACAAAATTACAAACATTTGTAATTTTATTAAGAGACTTTTCGTTATATATAATCACATTGTGATATTAAATTTATATTCCATTTTTTTTTGGCTAAAGCAAGTTATATCCATGAGTGGTCAATTTTTAAACTAGTTTTTTTTCCCCTTTGTTATCTTATGAAAGTCTTAAACTGAAAAAAAAATGAAATCAATGGTATCTCGACAAAAACACAACAAATTGGAATCAAAGCCAAATTTATTCCAAACTGATATCCAGACCAAATTTGGTTATTAATTATTAATTATATTGTATTCCTAAAAGATACACGTACATTAAAATTCAACTTGTACATCATTAATCACATGCGTGTAACGATGACTATAATCGTAAAATCTGTGTCCGCCGTGTAATTTGTTGCGTTTGCTATATTAAATGTAAACTACAACTAAACAACATCCACTTATTATTTTATTTTCTTTAAACCACTTAGTTGATATTAAATATACATTTCATGCACACTATCAAAATTACTTTATAACCACATACCAATTTTCTCTTAATCAGGAAAAAGTCTTTTTTTTTTTTTATATATAGATCACCTAAGCTACCTAAGCGTTTTATAAAATAAAAATTATCGAACCTACAATTGCACTAAAAATAAAAATAAAAAAGAAGAGAGAAAAGAGGAAACTAACATAATTTTGGTAGGGTTCCAAAGGATGCTATAACGGTGAAACTCCTTGGAAGGATCAAACCAAAGACGGTAACGTTCTTCACGGCCGCGGTTTGTGCTACCGTTTCCGTACATGTTCGTCTGAAACCGCCACGGCTTTCCTTCAACGTTCCCTAAAAACTCTATGTCTAATTCGTCGTGGTTCTTCACAAACAGATCGCCGTTTGATGTCTTTATTTATATCATTTACATTCAAATCACTTTTATTATTTTTAGTATATTGTTTGGTAAAGAAATTGTGAAAAATAGTGACTTACATAGAAGGCGACTACAATACCAGCTGTGTAAGCTCCCGGCAACTTTATCAATGAACTGAAAAATCCATGGCTATACATGCTTGAAGAGATGAATCCTGACCCTGATCAAAAATTCATTTAAAAATAATATTTAGTATATAAATATAGAAAATTGCAAACCCAACGTGCGACTTTGATTAGTGACACTAATTAGGTACTAAGATATATTATAACCGTAGAAAATGAAATAATTTGTGAAATTGAAAAAGAAACTTCACAAAACTAAAAATCCATGGGATGAAGAAAATTTATCTATTTCATAATTAAACTCATAATGAAATTTCAACGATTGAATAAAGATTTTGCAAACTTTCATGTTTGGTCAAAGACGGTAC
>CM051389.1:10770169-10795169 GCA_028015245.1 Cardamine occulta
AACCGCGCGCATAATCATGCTACCATAGTGCCCATATTTTCATGTTCATGCAATTCACAAAATTTAGAATATGAAAATCTACATCATCAATACTAGCTTTTGGTTTTCTCACACCGTTATTTTGTTTTATCATTCAAAAACATTATTACCAAAAACCTAAAATTCAAGATGTTTAAAGACAAGAAAATTACCAGTGTATTTGTCGAGGAGTAATCGGACGCTACGATCATCAGGAGATCGGATGAGATTGCCTTCACCAAATAAATGTGAAAGACCTTCATCGAAGAATGTCGGATTTATGTTCTCCAATCCCAAAACACATCTCCATGATACGATCATCACCATCGTAATTATTACCCTTAAATAAGAGATTGAATCTCTCATAATTTTGTTTTTCTGATCTTTTCAAATCCAAGAAAACAAAAAAGAAGAGAAAATTGGTTATCTTTTCTCTTTCTTTGTCTTGTCTAAGATCTTCGGTGTTGTTTATCTTTTCTTACGATGCGTCAAAGTGGGAAAGAAGACCATGGAATGGCCTAAGTTTTGCTTTTCTCCTTCGTTAAAATTGTTAAAAGGCCATTCGTTTTTTCAGTTATCTACAGAATTGCCATCGATTTTTTAGGTTTTCGTTGATTTTTTTCTTTAAAGGGGTTTCATTATAGATTTAGTAGGTAATTAATACTCCAATAAACTATTTGACCAAAACATTTTTTAATATAAACTAGAGCATACAGAAAAAGAAAATTAAAAGGTTATATATATTGAAAAATGTAACATGACAGATTGATTAGATATATAAATTTTAAGTTTGACCCATATGGGTATATATCTTTATACAGTTGATAATGTGAGTAAGGGTCAGTTCTTATGATATATAGTGAAAGAAATTCAGATATAACTTAGTATATATATATATATTGTTTTTGAACATGTATTTGTTTATTGAACTTTATAATTTTATTAGGATTGAGATAAAAAATTAATCAGCAAACAATATTTTTAAAATATAGACTACCAAAGTTTAAACATATTGGTTTCCAAATAAGTAATTACTAGATAGTAATCCGTGCTGTACAGCGCGGAGAAATATATACTTTATAAATTTATAGATTCTTTTTATAATATAATTTTTTTTGGTAAGCATATAATTAATGTTATTTAGTATTGTTAATATATATATACATATATCAATTTCAAACTTTATTATTTTATATTGGTATGAATTATTATTAGTGTTTTAAATTAAATTCATTTTATGTTTTTAATATCTTATTTATCTTATTTATTATTATTATATATGGCTTGTGTTGTGTTAATTAAAATTACTAATATATAATTACGTGCGATCTTATATATTTGAAAATTTTATTTAATAAGTTAAATTGTAATATAATTTCGTTGCAAATTAATTGGTGTTATGCATATATTTTTACATTATTCAAAAATCTATAACTGTTTGATTTACTCAAATATATAAATTATTATCAATGATTAGAAATTCGATATGAGATCCGTCATGCTCCGTCTTTCTCCGTCTTTCTCTGCTATGACCCGTCATGACCCGTCCTCACCCATTATAAAAATAAAAATATTTGAAGATCCGAATTATTTAAGTTAGATGGTATTCAAATTAATTTTAATTTTCCTCCATAATTAATAAGTGAAAAAAACTGAGTTTAATTTTATGTAAAAAGTAATAATTTATAATATTATTTACTAATTTTTTATTTAGTTGTATTAATTTTGTGATTATTATTGTATTCTTAATGACCTTATTTAAAAATATTTAATACTATATTGTTTAAATACTCTAATTAAAAAATTTATGTTTATTTAGGAGATACTAAATATAAATAAACATATTTAAATTTAATATATTAAAAATTAGAATTTAAAATATCTATATATTTATTTTATGCTATTTATTAGAGAATTGACTAACTAAATATATAATTATTATGATCATTAATAAGATTTGAAAAAAATTAAAAAGATTTTTCAATGGCATTTGTTGTAATATCACACGTAAATGTAAGATTATTTTGTTTATAACATTGCTCAAATAATGATAGGAAGATTGATTAAATTTTGAAAATAATTAGTTGAAAATTAATACTTTTGTTTTGTTTTGTTAAAGTGTTGGGGAATCTATAGTAACTTACTAACTTACTAGTACTACTATCATTTTCTCTCCTAAACGTTTTCCCTTTTCTTAATAGCATTAAAGATGTTTTCTATAATCTAAAGTTACATTTTGTTGGTTACTCTATTAAAATATTTTTTGTTTAAATTAAAATATTTATTGAAGTAAAAAGATTTCCTTTTTTCCCCCTTGTTTCCTTTGTTTCCTTTTTTTTCACCGTGATCACTATTTTTTCCTGTAGTACGTGTAAGTCTCTGCGTGTTTGCTGACGTGGCGAGATCAAATAGAACTCACAATCCGATAGCTTGGACTACACGAAGCTAAGTAGTATATAAACAGTGCCCACTCTCATCAAACATTCTGCGAACTAAAAAAACACAGCGAGCGATACAAAATATGAGTCAAGAAGAGAATAGCAGGTAATGCTTTCTTCTTCTTCTTCTTCTTCTTCTTCCTCCTCTGTTTACTATGAAATTAGTGTTTTTGATCAATTGATCATCAACACTTCATTCGATCTTTCAAAAACATCAGATTTTTGAGTTTGATGATGAACACGAACACGATACATCTAGGGTTTTAACTTTTTCTGTCTTCTTTCGTCTTATACACTGGATGCAAACGTTAAATTCTTCTAGCGATGAATTGGTGAACTATCTTGAAGAAGCTTTCAAGAACCATGAAGAGAATGACGAATCGAAATTAGATAAAAAGTTGATCTCTGTTCCTAATTTAGTAGACGAAGAAGATCTTGACGATCTTATGGAACCTGTGGCTGAGTTTAATGACAAAGTAGGGAAGAAGAGACAGAGGAAGAAAGCTGAGTATGGTCTCGAGAAGAATAAGAATAAGAAGAAGAAGAAGCAAGATTCGGAAACTTCTCTAGAGATTAAAGAGATGTGGGATTCAATTACGAACAACAACAAAAACTCCAAGGTTTGTTTTGTTTGTTGTCTGATTCTTTAGTTCCTTGTTCTGTTTTCTTAAGATCATAAGTTTGATTTGCTCTGGCTTTTATTGTTAATAGGATGGTGATAACGTCGTAGTACATTGCCTTAAGAAAGATGAGGCTCAAGCTGAGATAAACAAATTGTTCAATACTGGCAAAAAGAAGAGGAAGAGCGAGAAAACCCCGTTGGAGATTGCGATGCAAGTAGAACAAGTAATGGCGAATCTTGAAATCGCTGTAGAAGACGATGTAGAGCTAAACAGATAAGGCAAACCCGCCATTAATAAGCTCATGAAGTTACCTCTTCTCATTGAAGCTCTCTCAAAGTAAAGAGAAGATTCATCAAAATCTTTATCTTTTAGTGATTAAAATGCTCTCTTTGTCTCTGTGATCTCTAAAGTTTTGTTTCTCTTTTTGTTTAACAGGAAATACCTCCAAGCTGAGTTCTTAGATCATGGAGTACTTAACCTTCTCAAGAATTGGCTCGAGCCGCTTCCTGATGGTAGCTTACCAAATATAAACATCCGCACCACCATATTGACGATTCTGAACGATGTATGGACTTCTTTCTTTCTCAATCCGTTATAATAAGCTCTCAAGATAAGTGGTAAAGAAAGATCTCACATTTGTTTTCTTCTGTGTTGCAGTTACATATCAACCTAGATCAAGACTGTAGAAGAGAACAGTTGATCAAGAGCGGTCTCGGGAAGGTAACATAGCAAATCGAAATAACTTCTGCGAAAAGTTCATGAACAGAGAGGAATCTTGCTTGTTGAGTTAATGTGGCATTTCTTTCTTTTTTCTGCAGGTCATAATGTTCTTATCAAAATCAGATGAAGAAACTACACCTAATACGAGACTCGCTACCGATTTACTCAACAAATGGGTATATAAATATAAACCCTATAAGTTCTTTTCTTTAAAAGCAAATTTTGAGGTTTGATTCTGTCGTTACTCACCTCTGTTCTTGATCTCATTTCTCTTTTTTTTTGCAGGGTTTATAATAAGAGGACAAGATATGATAACATGTATACTCAAGAGGAACTTGAAGACGAGCAACGAATACTCTTAAGAAGAGAGACCAAGACAGCTCTTAAGGTGTCTCAAAGAACAGCTAGAGACTTTAATGCAGATGTTGACCTTACTAGGTAACTTTCTCTTTGTGTTTAACCTGGTTTTATACCAACATCTCAGCCTAAAACAATTTTGTTTCTTTTGTAATCTGAAAATCTATGGAAAAACAAATGCAGGAAACCAAAATTCAAGCTAGGACCTTCGACAGGAGTAGGAAGAGCGCAAATACTAAAAGCAATGTCGATGGACTTTAAGATCCGTCCTAAACCAAAAACTGACAAAGAACTCGAAGCTCGTGTCAAGATGCAACTCGACAATAGCGTCATCTACGATAATGTAAGTAGCCTGCATTATCAGATGTATAGATCATCATCAACTTGCATTGTATCAAGATGGTTCTCTATCTTTGATTTGAAAACTAAGAGAAAATCTTATACCTTTGTGACAGATAATGGACAAACTAAACAGCAAAATATCAGCAGGAGAAGGAGCCTGCAAGCATTTAAGCCTAGTCTAGATGGTCACAGTGAGCCCAAGTACTTGAAGGCACCATTACGATAGATGTTTTCGACACATCAACCATGGCTAACCTCCACACGCATTGTGTCTAGTAATTATGTTATATAAAGAGATTATTCTCATTTTATAGAACTCAAAAGTGTGATTAGAGAATGAATGTTATCAGAACAAGAAAAAGTTGTTTATCCAAATTTTTCCCCCTTGATTTTCCAATAGAAATTATTACCAAAAGTTTATACAAAGTATAGCTTCAGACAGAGAACTTGACGCCTTCATCATCTGCTGATGTTCCTTTGAACAATGCAAGCTTGCCCTTGTTCTCTAATAGCTTTAAGGTCCTCATTAGAATTGTCCGATCGATTCCTTGAAGTTCTGAAACATCAAAGAGAATATTTGTAACGGATTTCACATTGTGCAGCACAAACAAAATCATATAAGAAAAAAATAGAATTGAAGTTATCTGTACCTGTTCCATGTGATTCAGTCCCTGAACGTATTTCTTCAACAGTCATAACACTGTCCTCTAATCCATTATCTCTCACCTGATAGAATACGATACATGACATCAATTAGAGAAGTGTGCAGAAAACAAAAACCGGTTTTTACAAGTTTCTTTGATTAGTTAAATGTGACTCACAAACTTAAGAATAATATCTGCCCAATCTTGAATCCGGTGCCAAAGAATCAGACATTTCCTATGTCCTTTATCTAACCACTCGGCACGCCCTGTCAATAGATAAAGAATGACACATTGTGTAAACATCTAACTAGAACCATGGGACCAAAGAACCTCATTTTATCACCGGAACATGAAAATTCATAGAACAAAGAAAAACGAGCAAACTAGCCACTTGAATGTCTTGGAATTTAACCTTCTCCAACAATGGCTGAGAGGAATGTTTCTCTTGCTTCATGGCTTAGAGTTCCTACAAACCAAGTGACTAACACTTTAAAGCAACTCCCTTGAAAATATAGAAAGCTACAAGATTAACAGTGAAGCCTCAAGAGCAAAAGAACTAAAGTTACAAATCAGGTGAAGAGTCAGTATGGATCATACTATCAATGGCAGAGTTTGAGAAGAGAGGGAAATCTTCTTCAACACCAATCAAGAAAATCTTTTGGGATTTGCAGTAATCCAAAATAAGTTCTTTCCATAGCTGTATTTGCTTCTCACGAGTGTCCCTCACAGGCTGCAAACTGAGACAAGAAACAGACTTTTCTTCAATCCATAAACTTCACAACATTGAAGACATAAAAAGAGGGAGGAAAAGAAAAACTTGAAGAAGAGATTGATACGTGAAGTATGGAGGATAATTGAAGAATTGAGGAAGCTTGAAATCAGCCAATTCCTGCATCTTGAGCTCTCAAATCTATTCACAAATCAATAACTATACTTACTATGAAAGTTATAATCAAAACAGAGCTCAGATTCACAGAAATCAGTTTCGAATTACGTAAAGAGCCACAAGGTAATCCCAAAATAGCTTTACCCAATTCAGATTACGAAACTGAAGCATTATATAGAAATTGAGCAACGAGTCAGCAAAACCTCAACACTACAAATCTAAATAACAATCAAAATCTATTGAATTGGATCCTCAGAGAAGAAAGCTGTTTCATAATTTATATGTTTTTTTTAGAAGAAAACAGATCTGGGTTATGTCAATTGAACAACATATCGATGATGCCCTAAAATCTATTCTGAAGAAGACAAACCATAGAGAACGAGCAGCTTACGACGCAGACCTGAGTTTGAGACTTCGTTGCTCTGTTTCAAATTCTCAAAATCAGATTCGGGAAATTTGATTGAAATGATGATGATTATTGGGATTACTATGTTTTGACTATTTTAGCCTTAGGATTCTATTAAGACTTGCAAAGTTGGTCAATTTGGATTAGTTCCACAAAATAGTTGACAACTTGGACACTAAATTCTATTCTGAAACTTACAAAAACTAAATTTTGATCAATTGAACTGCTTCAATCATGAAAAGATACCAGCTTTATGTCAAATGGGATTGAAGAAAGATGACACTCAATTTAGATTCTACGCAAGGAGAGGATACATTGATGTGTCTATTGAGAACAAAGTTCAAATGTAACTGTAACTCCCAAAAACTTTAAGGAAAACAAAAACTTGCATTGATCCTTGGAGAATGTTACAATCGGTAGTAGCTTAAACAGACGATGAAGAAGAAAAAGAAGAAAGAAGGGATTTAAGCTGCAACAAGATCAGGTGTCTCGGCCTCAACAGATAACAATGTAGTGTGAACCTTATCGACCCAACTGTCTAGCTGATCCCTCAATGACTTGATCTGCGGAATCCCTAGCACCCTTGGTTGCGCCCATGAGACATGCACCGTTCCATCCACCTGATCTAGTATCCCTTCTATCAAGTGCACCTGCATCAACCAATACAGAATCACTACTAAAAAATATTCACAGCAATTCAAAATCTTCCTGAAACTTGCCAGTCTTCTTTAGATTTCACGGGGGAGAGAGAGAGGGGGAAGAAAATGTACTCACGGATAAGCTCTTCATGAGAAGGTGCTCAACATCTCCGATTGAAAGTTTAGTACGATCAGCAATGACACTCAAAGGTATGGTTCTATCTTCAGCAGGTCGGCTGTGGCAAGGTTATTAACAATAATTTTGCTTTTTAGAACCTTTTTCTTCTCATATGAGTATGTGTATAAAATGTTTCCTAAAGAGACAATAAGTACCTGAAAATGATCTCAATAAGGCAGAGAATGTTGATCTTCTCTAATAGTTTCTTCTCATTCTCAACCAGTGCTGGTTGAGCACTCAAGGATGTATTGTGCACACGGCAGAGTTCTTGGTACTGAACTAAATCGCCATGGTTGAATGCTTGTAGAATGTGGTAAAGCCATTCCACATTTGTTCCAAGCAGACTTTTCAGCTACCATAACAAATATATCACATGTCAGTTTAATCTATAATGGTCAATAATAAATCTGTGGATTGCTAAATTGGAGGATGAAGGAAAACTTACAACTGGATGGGCTAACAGTTCCCCAAAGTTATAGATATTATCTCCGAGTAGAGCTGAAAGCGACAAATCAAAAGCCAAATCCTGAAAGACCCAAAAGTAATCGATATTAGCACTATGATTGGTGAATACAAAGCAAGTTCTAGAATTAAAGCATTTTCCTTCCGTAGCTAACTAACATTTATCCAAAATTGTTAAAAGGACATTTGGTAACGGAATGACCACATATATGAAACATTAGAATAGGATTTAGAGTCTTTAGAAAGACATACCAGCTTAAACGAATCCGAGAGAGATTCCACAGACGTATAAGCGAGATAAAGAAGAGCATTTTTATAGAACTCAGAGAATTCTTGACGGAACTTATGGTACTGAGAAGAAACCCAAAAGAAGTTGGCATAGACTGATGGATCAATGTCAGTCATACTATCAAGCAAGCTTTTTCCATCGTCCAAGATTTTCTTGCACTCCTTCTGGTCACCTTGCTCAAGCTTAAACAAAGCTATTTGTGTTTCTATATAGCTAATAGGTTCATTTATCCTTGACTCTTTGGTAGCTCTAAGCTTTTCAATCACTCCTTCAAGATAACTAACCGCAACTTCTTTCTCAGGATACTGTCGGGAGACGACAACCGCAAAATGTGCAAGCTTCAGAAGATTGATCTTCGTCTCGAAGTCAGTGATGAAATTATTGTAAAGCTGTATTAAAGCATCTCCAGCCTGAAATGATTGTGAACATAAAAAAGGAGAAAAAACGTTAACAAATCCATAAACCCTTACCAAATCATGGGTTTTAGTAGACAAGCTAAGAGCGAAACCACAACATAGCAACTCAAAAGGCTCTTAAAACCTCGTAAAGCAGGTTTTTCGATATCTCTCTGCTCAAATATTCAAGCTTTGGTCACAGAAGTGCGATAATTCACAATTGCAAAGCTTTTTAATGAATCTGAAAACCACCCAGCTCATAAAATTCTTAGTCGGAACGAATCCTTTAGATCTCTATAAACCCAAGTTTAACATGCCGACTCCTACCAACTTTCTCGAGATCTATGAACCCTAATTCCCCATAACAGCTACCAAACAATGAAAATTCGAACATATTAAGGTAAAATTGACCTGGAAGACAGAGAGAGCGATGAACTGCTCGAGCTTAAGGGTGAGCTGGTGCCAAAGCTTCTTCTGGTACAGATCTGCGAGCGAATTGTACCACTCGCCAAGCTCTGGATGCGCATTTTTCTGTGATTGAAGGTACTGTAGAGCAGCCATGGCAGATTTTCGAAGAGACAGAAGGTAAAGCCTCGATCTTGTATCGGTTTGGGAGTAAAAAACTTCCGGAAAAACCCAGCCTTTAGTAAACTATATTTCTTGAGCTCAAAGACAAGTATTGGGCGATAAATGCAAAATAAAATATTTAAAGGAGTTTTATGTAAATAAAAATAGTAATGCTAATTTACAATTTAAGGCTCAGGACGAGTTCTGTTTCCGGGTTTACAATCAAGAATCAAAGAACGGAATAAAAAAAAAAATCGTGCTGAAGTCTCTTTTGAAGCTACAAAACCAACGAATCATCGAATTGAATGGTATATAAGTGGGATCTCTCTGTATGCTATTATTACCAAAAAGGAATGAGGAAAGAATTTGGAAGAATCATAGTCTTGAAGAAACACAATTTGTCAAAATTCTCTTTAGTTCCTTTCTCAATATCTTCCCAGCTGGAGATTTTGGTATAGAGCTAACCATCACCACTTTCCTCACCTTCCTGTATGGTGAAACCTAGCAACAAAAAACAAAAATCCATCGGTCCATAGGATTTATTGATCATTTATGTTCTGTAAATGTAATAAATATGTTCTGATTTGAAATGGTAAAAGCTTTTTTGAATTAGTAGTAGACTAACCTGAGCAGCTACGTAGCTTATAACATCTTGCTCTGAAAGTGTTGTTTCTTGTCTACGGACAACGAATGCCACTGGAATCTCTCCACATTCTTCATTTGGGGCACTGAAATTCAAAGTCTTTTTGTTAGGACACAATTCACAAATGTCAAATTTGGATACATTTTTAGTAGAATAAGAGACTGTACATTGCCCAAATCCGGGTTTGCAGTATCTTTCACTTACTACACGACTTTATTAACACTTCAGGCACAGATCAAGATTTGTTTTTTATGCACTTACGCTGTAACTGCAGCGTCTATAATCAAAGGATGTGAGACAAGAACAGCCTCCAAATCTGCTGGTGCGATCTGTAAAACATAATTGCAAAGATTTAACTAACATTTCCTATTTTGTAGTTGACTGGAAGAAAAGAAAGACTGTAGAAGGTTTTGGGTTTTGAGAAAACTGTTTTTTACCTGAAACCCTTTGTACTTTATAATCTCCTTTATACGATCAACAATAAACAAGTAACCATCTTCGTCAAAATAAGCAATATCACCAGTACGTAGCCAACTATCTTCAACAATTGTCATCTGAGTTGCTTCTGGGTTATTCAAGTATCCTGATAGACATTTGAACAGTGTTCAGATTCTCTCTGAGTAAAACTAAAAAGCTTTCGATAAAACATGTAACACAGAAGCAAGAACAAGAAAATAAGCCTAATTTACCAACCAAATCCCCAATTTAGAAGACAGTGCGAGTATTTCCCAATGATTTGAAGTTTTGAACCACTGAACAAGAGACCAAGATTTTAAATATTTTAGTAAAGGAGTAAGAAACTATCTACCTTTCATGACACCGGGACCTTGTATCCAGAGCTCTCCTTGGTTTCCTGGTGGAAGGAAAGAACCAGAGCTCCAATCTACTACCTTGGCTTGAATATTAGGAGCCAGTAGTCCCACCGAAGAATACCTACTAAGCTTTTTCGAGTTGAAGCCCCGTGTTCCAACTGCGGTTGATTCAGTCATTCCATATCCCTGCAACAAAAAAGAAAAGTGATTATATATACACTTTCAACTAAAATGTAAGAAAATAATAGTGCGACTCAAAAGTGATGGTCTCATAAATTCAGTTTTATTTATTCCTTTTAAGAAGAGATGTCAAAGTCAGAAAAATCTAGATTCTACTACCTATTGAGTTTATGGACGGATAACATTAAATTCAATTCGTAACTAACATACACAAATGCTAGAAGAACATGCCATCAAGTTTGTAATAGAAACCACTCATAAAAAGACTTTCAACAATAAAAATACAGAGACCTGGATCAAATCCACATGAGGAAGAGTCTCAAGGAAATCTTCAATGAACTTCCTGCTTAAAGGAGCTGCTCCAGAAGAAACCTGCTTTAAGCTTTTAAACACTTCGCCACAAACTCCTTTTGCCTTCTTTGTCAATGCCATCAACATAGGAGGAACAACCGGGAAATGCGTGATCTTAAACCGTTCGATTACATTAATAACATCAGAAGCATCAAATCTCCTCATAACAACAATTGTTGATCCCAGAGACAACAGTCCCAACACAAAAAGTGATAACCCGTAGATATGGCCCAATGGCAAAGCTGCTAGATAAACATTACTAGAGCCAGGATATTCGTATTGCGAAGCTTCAAATCTCACAAAAAGCTCCATTGTTGCTATCAAGTTCCTATGAGTTAACAAAACTCCTTTACTAGCTCCAGTTGTCCCAGAGGAATACATAATTGCAGCTACATCGTCTTGCTTAATCAACGGTTTTGGTACAAATCCCAAATCTCCTTTGATAATCGAGTAAAACTTGGGGTTTTCGATTCTAATTGAATCAAAATCATAACTTTCAGGTACCCTAATCACCATAATCCCCAAAGAACTCAGCTTCTCAACGTTTTCAGTAGAAGTAAACGCTAAACCAACATTACACTCACTCACTTGCTTCTTAATCTCTCCCAAACTACTTGAAGGATTCAAGGTTGTAACAATGGCGCCAAGCGAAATCAACGAGAGAAAAATCAATGGGAAATAAACGGAATTAGGCAACACGAGCGAGATAACGTCACCTTGATGAACACCTAAATCGTGATACATCCCAGCCGCCATGGATTGAACCATACTCTGTAGCTCAATGTGAGATATTGAGAACCCAGTTACGGAATCGATGAGAGCTGCATCGCCGTCGTGTCTGTGAGAGAAAAGAGCGGAGACGGCGTCGAGATTTGGGTCGACGGGGAGGTTTACGGAGGGGAATTTGCTTCTGTAGATTCCTGTTTCTGGGGAGAACCAAAAGGGAGGTTTTTGGTGAGACGTTGGGGTTTTAGTATTTGAAGATATGTGAAGATGAGTCGTCGCCATTAGAGGAGAGTTTGATATTTTAGGCAGCGATCGAATCTTTAGTTTCTGATCGGGAAAATGACGGACGAAGGAATCACAGCTACTTCAAAACCAAAAAACAAAAATAATTGTTATTTTGGAGTGAAGGTAATATTTGTGTGGATCATAAAACATCCGATTTAAATTCCAAAAAAATCATTTCTCGTGATTTTTTTCCCCCATCTCATTTTATTAATAACATAACAAAAACCAAAGCATACAATATAATATATACAAACGAATTAGATTGAATCAACATCTAATTCCAAAAACAAGCCTCAGATCGAAGCCAAAGACACATGATAAAAAAAAAAAACGGCCAATTATGCTAGTTACTTTTTTGCCTAAGAAGAATTCATAATTACCAAAAACTTTTTGAATCAACGACTCAACATGCTTCGTTTCAGAACTCCATGATCATCTTCTTGAATAACAAAATCTCCATATCAAACAGATCATATTAAAACTCAAACTCAGGGGCTTCTGCCTTGAAAGAATCACCAATAAACCGACAAAAACTCGATGTATCCAAATACCCGTGGAACTTCAATTGCTAAGAAATCAAACCAAATGCACTAACATAAACTCCAATCCGCAACTAAATCTGAACTTTAAAAATAGAAATCTGATAAGAATGAAACTCGAATTAAGCTCCTTAGAGAAGGGAGAATTACACAACTAGATCTAAAAAAAAAAGATCAAACAAGAGAAATTGAACCCGAACCAAAATAAATCGAAAGTGACGAAAAGAAAAAAAAAACAGAAATTTTTTTCGGAGAAAGAGGTAGTATAACTCGCCATAGATGAAAAACGAAATATCAAGATGATAGCCAACCGAAAATGCTTAGAGAACCATCCATGCCGGAAGATAAGCCAGCCAAAGCCACCAATAAGAGTCGGATGCTGCTAGACGGAAGCCAGCCATCTCCGCTATGGAAGCCGGAGGATGCCGGGCAATATTTCTCTTTTGACAGCTAGACCTAACCATGATTTTAGTTGAGACTTGATTAATAAAAGGGTGAGCTTTTTCTGGTGATTTACTGTTTGAAACTTTGAATATTCTTCTCAAGTATATTTAATATTTGCAAGAATTTAAAAGAGTTAGGAGTAGAGAGATACGAATATGCAAATGATAAGTTTCTGCTTATGAAAAACATTCCGAGACCGGTACTCTTCATCACTCGAGAGAGTATGATGATGACTGATATTGAGAGACACACAAAGGAGAAAGTAATAAGAGACTAAGAGTTGCTTGCATTGTTACGAAAACAACAATTGCAAATAAAAGAACTAAAGTATCGTTAGCAACACATGTTAAGTCTCAAGTGCTCGAATGGATAGTTTGGTAACGAAGAGTGAAACTATTTACTGATGTTTTTTTTTCTTTTTCTTTAACGTTTAAAAGGTAGTATTTTAGTTTAAGAAAGAATTATTTCGATTTGTGACTACACTTAGGCGAAGATTAGAGAGAAAGAATTGAGATTTTTTATAGACAAAGGAACCAATTAAGTTTTCAATACGTGTTCATGGCGTTGTTTGCAATTGATTCTCTTTTGCAGGATGTTATCAGATTTTTAAAAGTGCCAAGGTTGTCAATTTCCCATTTTTAAATAGTGTTGAAAGTGTCAATATTTTAGAGGTTATTTATCCCGGTTCTCCCGAATCTCCTAACAAAATCAATTTATTAATATTTTGACCCATTTTTACACCATATATAAGTGTTATATATAAGACATCTTAACTTCACATCACAATAAAAGATAGATAATCAGGAATGCAGCGAATCCGAATACTAGATGATGATATAAATATTGATGATTATTTGCTCACCAGAGCATACAATATGGTGGATAATCCTATGTTTGATTTTATTGCCTCATGGAGCCAAAACGGCAAGAGTTTCGTCATTTGGAAACCGCTTGAGTTTACCAGTCATGTTTTGTGTACCACCCAAAAATACATAGCATTGTTACCACTCGTACTTTCCGGCTACGTACGTAAGTTTGAGTTTCTATGTTTAATCATTTTTTTCTGGTGGTTTTGAATTTTCCTATATTTGTTCTTTTTCTTTGCAGGGCTTTGAAAGGGTTGGATCAGCTGAGATGTATGAGTATGCAAATGATAATTTTATACGAGGCCAACCTCTACGTATGAAGAACATTCCGAGACCAGATCTTTTGATCACACTAGCGAGAGAAAAAAACCTTAAAAACACTTCAACTTATTACCATTTGCTTAAAAAATTTACGAACTATTTAAGTTCCCAAAAAATATTCAGACTATATATTAGTGTTCTTTAACTCACAAACATTCAAAATTCGCTAGTTTAATATCGCGAATTTGACTCCGTTTCTTCGTTTAATGGAATGACTTGAACGGCGTTTATAATATAACAGGTTTAAAAAAAAAACCCTAAATTTTCCCCAAATCGCAAAAACCCTAAATTTACTTCTTTTTTTTCAATTTTATTTCTCTTTGGGTGAATCCACCGAAAGATTGTCCATCCTATGATATCCATTTGATTATAGTCCAATTTATGGTTGACCTCTTTTCTCAGTTACCAAGTGACAACTTCCATTTCATTGAATTAAAAAATGGAACAAAGTTGCAAAACATGCTTTAATTAGTTGGTCAAACCGATAAATACAGTCAGAAACTTTGTTTTTCTTCGTAAAATCATCAGATTACAAATTATCCAATGAATAATTCTAGCTTAGTTAATGTTAACAAAGAATAAAATAAAAATCCCACTGATAATCTCGCCACGTCTCATCCGATGATATGCTATACATTCGACACGACACGACACGACTCTGTGAGAGAAGAAGACAGACACGTAAGCTCCATTGATCATATATCCGATCGGAGCTTTTTCAGTTTTAAACGCTTTCCGGTGAGAAAACCAACCATCTCCTCATCTCTACCAATGATTTCACTCCACTCCTCCGCCGTTAAAGCCTCTCTTCCTTCTTAGTTACGATCTACACTCTCTGTTTCTTTCTCTGCTCTTCGGTTTCCCTCTGGCGGTAAACGCAATCTCTCCGTAGTCATTGCTTCTGGTTCTGGACGGAGATTGAGAGATGGAGTCAAAAGAGAAATGAAATTGAAAAAAAGAAGTAAATTTAGAGTTCTTGCGATTTGGAGAAAAATTTAGGGTTTTTTTTAAAATCCTTTATGTTATAAATGCCGTTCAAATTATTTCGTTAAACGAAGAAACATAGTCAAATTCGCGATGTTTTTAAAACTAACGAATTTTAAATGTTTATAAATTAAAGAGCACTAATATATAGTTTGAGTATTTTTTTTGGAATCTAAATACTTCGTGAATTTTTTAGTAAATGGTAATGAGTTGAGATGTTTTTAAAGTTTTTTTACATAGCGAGTATGATCAATCAAATTGGAAGACTCACAAAAGAAAAAGAATATTTTCTTGCGGTGTCATGGAAACAAGAGCTTCAAATAAAAGAACTAAAGTATCATTTGCAACACACAGGAATTTGCCGCAAGTATTAGTTAATCGATTTTGATTTTTGCTACATTTAATTTATTTTCCTAATATTTTCTAAATTAAGAAATAGCATATTTTCAGAAATTGTATATAAGTTGTAACTTTCTTTTTGTTTAACTATTTCATAATAACATACTTTAAACTTGATGAAGAAAGCTTGAGATAATCCATAAAAACCTATGTAGCTAACAAACAATTTTCGTTGATTTTAAATAAGTAGCATACATAACGCTACATGGCAACAAATAATCACAAGTTCACTACTTCCCAATATAATTCAAGAGATCGAAGCGATAACAAAGTAACTAAATAGATTGAATACGTTGGTTTTATTATTGAGTAATTCTTTAAAATAGTTCCAAATGAAGTTTTTTTTTTGGTTAGAAATAGCTTTAAAAATATCATGAGACATTTATATCATTTTATAATTTAAATTTTTTGGTCTGGGTTAACTATTTTAAGGTTTAAGGTATAGTTTTATAGGGTAAGATTTAGGGTTTTCTAAAAGAACTAAAGTATCGTTTGCAACACATAGGAATTTGCAAATTATGATCAACCCTGATCTCAACTCATCTATGATTAACAGATTACCACAAGTATTAGTTAATCGATTTTTGTGCGTTTTGATAAATTTAATTCTTGTAAAATATTTTATAATTAATAAAACACTTTTTCAGAATTTGTATATAAGTTTAAAAACTGTCTTTTTGTTTAACGATTTCGTAATTGATCCGGCAGAATTTGTCAACGATTTACAGTGTTTGATATTTTAGACAACTTTTAGAAATTACTTTAATTTCTAAAATAAGAGTGACACGTGACAGTCACAGAAAAAAAGAAGAAAAAAAAATCAAACTCACTAATAGATTTGTTACGATTGGCCAACTTGGATCCGATTCTTCTCTTTAACATTCGCCGATGTTATCGCCGGCAAAATGTGACTCAGAAGAGGCTAAAGCTCAACTGAATCCCCAATTTTCTTCTAGATCCGAACCGCAATGCCTCTCTCTTGTCCTCTGGTTACCGAATCCCGAAGATCCCGAAGAAGCAACTAAGTCGTCTAGTAGAGAACTCACGAAGCTATCCGACGGCGGAGAGATGAATTGTAGGAGATCCCCGAGGCTCAACTGTATTTCGCCTAAAGAGAATCGAGGAGAAGGTGGAGTTTCGCAAAGGAAGTCCTCTCGGAGGTCGCCAAGATTTAGGCCGGTGGATGAAATCGACAATGTATGCTCGGTTCCGGTGACCGGAAAGTTTGGGTCGAGGAAAAAAAAGTGTACTAGTGCTCTCGTTAAGGTTAGTCGCCAATGTAGCTTAGTTAGAGGCTAGAGTGCAAAATCGTCGTCTTCATTTCATTGAAGAATGTGGTTGTTTTATTCATTGACTGATATGAAAGAGTCTTTGATTCCTTCTTTTCTTGAAACTTAATTTTGAATCTTTTTTTTTCTTTTATGGAATAATGCAGAAGGACAGCTTAGATTCTGAGGGATTGAAATCCAAGTAAGTAAAAGCTTCAGTGCATTATCTGTTAGAAGAAACATATATAAGAGAACAAAGATCAGATTTAATGACTATAAATCTTTATTATTTTATGAATGAATTGAATTGGATAAACATCATTAAGCGTTAATGTTATTGTGTTATTGTTTGGTATACATAAATGATTATCCTTCATATAGACAATTTAGTTCCCTGATTTTGTTTACTGTGAAATTGATGCAGAGAAATAGCTGTAATTGCCAAGAGTCTGGAGATGGAAATCATTTCCGAGTGCCAATATAAGGAAACCAATGCTGAAGTTAGATCAAGATTGCAAGTCCCAGCCAAGAGGAAAGTTGACAGTGATTCATTAACTTCAAGCATTGATTCTTCTAACCAGAGTCTTGGCAGTAATAAGCGAATGAGGAGATCTCCAAGATTCATGAAGGGAACGGTGAATGAGGGAGAAGAAAATCCCGAAAGGTCTGAAGAAAAAGAAAAGCCTCTGGCCTTCAAAAGATCTCCAAGGCTATCTGGAATTGTTGAAAATGGCCACACAGAAACTTTGAACACAATAAAAGATTGTGGCCCGGCATTATGTGTAGCGAAACAGGTGATAGGAACTGAGAAGCGGGTGCATATTAGTGAGAATGATAACTGTTGTGAGGTTATAAAGAAATGTGAAGGTGGTGGCATTGTTTCATCCAAGGAAAAGCTATCAAATTTTCCTTCAGGTTGCATCAAGCCAACTGTAAATGATAGTAGGGCCAAGATGTTAGGAAAACCCAGATCTGCTGACCTAAATGCGGGTGATATTCACACTAGCTCTTTGGAAACTAGAGAAAATTATATGTGTAATGGATTAACTGTGACGACCGCCTTAGGGGAAAAAGGTGTAATGGAGTCTTCACTTCAGGGTAAAACTAGTGTTTGTGGTGCTGCTGATAAGGGAATAGCTAAGGAGATGCATGTAAATTCTACTGTGATCCATCTCTCTGACAGTGATGAACAATCTTCGATTGAATATTTGTATATGAAAAATTTCAATGGAGATATTTCGACACAAGTCGAAAGTGGATCTACCCTCTCCTCAGGGAAAAATGGGGGACTCGTTCAACTGGATCTGAATAGTCCTACTAAGCCAACCAAGGGAAAGGGTAAGCGGGTGACTCGGACTGCTGTCCATGAGAAGGACAGACGTAGTAACTGTTTTTTCATTGGAGAGCCAATTTCTTGCGAGGAGGCTCAAGAAAGATGGCGCTGGAGATATGATCTCAAGGTCATTGATTAATTGCTTTGCACTTGACTACTTTAGCTTGAATTGTTTCCGTAAGTTACCAAGTTTATGTGAGTGATAGAGATTGCATAGTCTAATGGTGCGTACATGAAAAATCTGTGTCTTTTTCAGTCCCACTGGATAGTATACTTTTGTAATCCAACATGATAAGGACCTCATATCTTTCTTTTCACTCTTGGAATATCACCTTCATTTCTGATAAGGAATTTCCTTTATTTTCAGGAACGCAAATCTAAGAGTAGAGGCCAACAGTTAGAGTAAGTACTAGATGTTTTATCTACTCACTGGTTTTTCTTCAATATTCTCTTACTTCATATTTCGTTTGTTCTCCTATACATTCATTATCCTCAATGTTTTTTTTGAAGAGATGACGAAGACAAGATTGTTGCAAATGTGGAATGCCATTATCTGCAAGCAAATATTGACGGGCACACTTTTAGCCTTCAAGACTTTGCCTGCATAAAGGTAAAATGTGTTTAACGTGAAAACGGTAATCTTGACCTCAGTATCCTTGGGTTTTCTAGAATGTTATGCCTTTTTTGAAAAGAAAACAAATGTTACATGTCTCTTTCCAGTATGATGCCTAAATCATTATAAGAATTTTACAGGGTGAAGAAGAAGAGAACCATGTTGGCAAAATAGTAGAGTTTTTTAAAACAACAGATGGAGAAAGCTACTTCCGAGTTCAGTGGTTTTACAGAGCAACGGATACAGTATGTATACAAGTTCTTCTCTTGTTGGTTGTTTAATACTTTGCGCTGCAGCAACTAGTTACTCATTTGTCTAGTGTTTGTAGGTAATGGAACAGCAGGCTACTGATCATGAAAAAAGGCGTCTCTTCTATTCTACTGTAATGAATGACAATCCAATAGATTGTATTATTTCTAAAGTTACTGTTATACAAGTTTCACCTAGGGTATGCAGCGTCAAGCTCTTTCTCTTTCTCTCTCTTTTTTTTTTGGGTTTACAATCTTAACAGATCTTTAAGTTTATTACAATGTGCATTTGAATTTTTTAGTTTCATGATTTTGCAGGCAGGATTAAAGCCCAATTCTATAAAATCTGACTACTATTTTGATATGGAGTATTGCGTGGAGTATTCAACATTTCGAACCTTGAGAAATCGTAAGTGTTCATGCTGGTTAAGCAATATATACAGCAATATGTTCATATCAGCTTATGAGTTATCAAACGGAAACAAATATAGCATTTTTTTCTTTATTTCTTTTAGCAAAATAGATGCCAGAGTTTATGAGCAGCTACACAGTATCTTTATGTAAGATCCTAGGCACAGAAGCTTGAATTTTCATGTTTCTTCTTTTTTGGTCTCAGCTAAATCGTCCAAAAACCAGCTTGAGTGTTGCGCCGATGTGATACCTACAGAACCCACTGAATCTCTTTTGAAAAATAACATTTTTAGCAAAGAGCTTCCTGTGCTTGATCTTTACAGTGGTTGTGGTGGAATGTCGACTGGATTAAGTCTTGGAGCCAAAATTTCTGGTGTTGATATCGTGACGGTACTTGCTTTAAGTAATTAATATTTGTCTCTTTAACTTAGAACGGACCTCTTTTTGCACTCAGTTTGATTTAATCTCTGGATTCCATTTTCTTTTCTATTTTTTTTCAGAAATGGGCTGTTGACCAGAATATGGCTGCCTGTGAGAGCTTGAAATTGAACCATCCAAAGACACAGGTCAGAATAGTTCTTGGCGTCAATTGCTAGATCATTCTTTGGAGACTAAATCTATTGATGCTGTCTTTGTTTACAGGTTAGGAATGATGCTGCTGGAGACTTCCTCCTACTTTTGAAGGAGTGGGATAAATTATGCAAGCGCTATGTGTTTCATAATGATAAGAGAACTGATACATCTAAATCCGAAAATTCAGCAAGAGAAACCAGTAAAAGTAGCTCTTCTAAACATAATGATTCAGACTCTGAGGAGTACGAAGTTGAAAAACTGGTTGATATATGCTATGGTGATCCTGAAAATACAGGAAAAAATGGCCTGAAGTTTAAGGTATGCGGGAGGCCCTATGTTGCAATTATGTTGTTGATCGAACTTTACTTCTTAGGGTTTTAAGAATGTTCTTTTCACCTTTAAGAACTTTCAAGACGGATATTCTGCATTTCTTTGCTAGCTTATGACGTTTTAGTTTGGTGAAGATGAATTCATGCTCATGGCTATTTCATTAGGTGCACTGGAAAGGATACAGCAGCAACGAAGATACTTGGGAACCAGCAGATGAATTGAGGTATATGCTTTTAAAAAATGTTAAAAAAGGGTGTCTGTTGTTATCTGGATCTAATTAATATTGTTTGAAATTTTAGCAATTGTCAAGATGCCATTCGAGACTTTGTAACTAGTGGATTTAAGTCCAAGATCTTGCCACTTCCTGTAAGAAATCATTTCCTTGCTTCTGAATTGAATTCTTGATCTATGAAAGTTTTATGATTGTACCATCAACATCTACTTGCACTGAAAATCAGAAAATCTTGTAAATGATTGTAATATAGGGTGGCGTTGGTGTGATATGTGGGGGACCTCCATGCCAAGGAATTAGCGGCTACAACCGCTACAGGAATGTTGATTCTCCATTGAGTGATGAGAGGAATCAGCAAATAATAGTTTTCATGGACATAGTGGAGTATCTGAAACCTGCATTTGTGTTGATGGAAAATGTTGTTGATATTCTGCGTTTGGACAAAGGTTCTCTTGGGAGATATGCTTTGAGCCGTCTTGTGCATATGAGATACCAAACAAGGTTAGGTATCATGACAGCTGGTTGCTATGGTCTTTCCCAATTTCGTTCTCGAGTTTTCATGTGGGGAGCTGATCCAAACAAGGTGAGTTTAAAGACCTAATAACTTCCTCGAGCTGACATTTTCATTTCTTAAATTATTTGGTATTTCATTTCAGAACCTACCTCCGTTCCCGCTTCCAACCCATGATGTTATTGTCAGATATGGATATCCACTTGAGTTCGAGGTAATAAAATTTTAATTGGATAATTACTTCATTCTCCTTTCCTTGGCCCTGCCGTTCTCCCAATTTAACCCATCTTGGCTTTCATGTTTCAGCGAAATGTAGTTGCTTATGTTGAAGGCCAGCCCAGAAAACTTGAAAAAGCGCTTGTTCTAAAAGATGCGATATCAGATCTTCCTCATGTAAGTTTTATGTCCACTAGATCCATTTGCAATTCAGGGTTAAACATATATATTTACAATTTCGTTTTTCGTTTCACAAACTCTAGGTGACAAATGATGAAGACCGGGAAAAAATGCCTTATGAAAGTCTTCCAGAAACAGATTTCCAGAAATACATTAGATCGACCAAACATGGTAAGTTGGACTGTCTAGATTTCTGTAGTTACAGTCTCTTTCACAACATTTTTCTAGAGTGTAACATAGTTATAAGACATGACCACTTGCATTTTTCATATGTTACTCACACTTTAGCGTTTTTCTTTGTCAGATTTGACGGGCTCTGCAATTGATAACTGTAACAAAAGGACGATGCTACTGCATGATCACAGGCCGTTCTATATGTTTGAAGATGATTATGTCCGAGTTTGTCAAATCCCAAAGAGGAAGGTACACGTCTTTTTTCTATTACTAACAATCCCAATCCTCTAGCTGAAAGATTCTCATGTAGAGAGAAGTATTTGCAGGGAGCTAATTTCAGGGATCTCCCGGGGTTAATTGTCAGAAACGACAATACAGTCTGCCGTGATCCATCAATGAAACCGGTTATTCTGCCATCAGGAAAGCCATTGGTAAAGAGTCCTCTTATATGAACTGAACCTATCCCAAAATTTCATGAGTTATCGATGAAACTACACAGTATTAGTCCTGAAGTTATCAAGCTAATGACATTCTACTTGAAAATTCTGTTGATTCAACAAATCCCATATTTTCAAAAGATGAATTTATTTGTTCTGAATCAGCTCACTTGTGGCCCTCTTTAGGTACCGGAATACGTCTTTACTTTTCAGCAAGGGAAATCTAAAAGGTAAACTAACATAGTCTCTTAAGTTCCCTCATCTGAAACAATTTGTTGAAATTCCCCATGTTCTTAAGTCTTTCTGGATTTCCAAATTTGCAGACCGTTTGCGCGTGTTTGGTGGGACGAAACAGTTCCAACCGTTCTAACAGTCCCAAGCTGCCACAATCAGGTTTCCGTAAAGCCACTCCTCAGCAATTTTCACATAACTCCCATCTTTTTTTTTTTTTTAACGTTCTGTTAGAGTTTTGCTATTTACAGGCGTTATTGCATCCCGAACAAGATCGAATCCTAACCATAAGAGAATGTGCACGTCTTCAAGGTTTCCCTGATTACTTCCAGTTCTGTGGAACTATTAAGCAAAGGTACATTCTTTTTGTTCTAAAAACCATAAAACAATAGTATCAGATTAGCAAGCAAATCTCAGTCACTGCTTTTCAATTTTCTATAGGTATTGTCAGATTGGAAATGCAGTGGCAGTCTCGGTTTCTCGTGCTTTAGGTTATTCTCTTGGTATGGCATTTTGTGGTGTAGCCCGCGAGGAGCATGTGATAAAACTTCCACAGAAATTTTCACATTCATCTTACCTTGAGCTTCAGGAAACCATTCCTCATTAAAGGACTCAGTAGCAGCAGAAGTATTGGAAGAGTTTATTATTTGTTCAGTGTATCATTTGTACCTTGTTTATTATTTCCTCTCCATGAGGCTTCTTCATCTAAACTCCGACATGACCTCAAAATGATCAATTTTGTTCTTTAGATTTTCCTTATGTTAATGACAAATAGGTTTTCTCATAGATTGATTTGGTAAACGAGCCTGAGTTGAAGCATTTAACTAAAAGAATCAAGGTAAGAAATACTTTTCCCAATTGATTGAAGGTGTATTTTCAATTGACACTTGTTATTTTATTGGTTTTAAAATCCAATAGCAAATTAACTCTATGGCACCCATCAAACACACCAAATTTGGAGATGTTGATATGGATTTTGTCTTAGGGGTCGGAGGTTATGATCTTGAGAGGTAGCCACTAATTAATCTAATAGCTAAACCAAACTTTTCCAGCTCTAATCTTTCTACTCCAATTGAGTCATTAGCTCCATATTCAACAATGAGTCCAGGATTTGATTGTATTCAAGTAGCAACACACTCGAGATATGCAGAATGAAAGCCGCATACTCGAGATTTTAAAAGGTGATGATTTATACAGAATGAAAAGCGTATATTTAAGTAGCAACACTCAAGATCAAACTGAAAAGAAAGAAAACAAAACTTGACAATTGACAATTTTTTCTACAAAGTTAATAATTTCATCTAAAAGAAGTTTCAATAATATATCTCCTCTTTCAATAACAAAATTGACTGTTTAGCTCGTACCGTCATATTGCTTTTGGTTTGAGTTACCAAAGAAAAAAAATGGAAGCAAGAATTTTGAAATAAATTATATCAGATATTGAATTTTATAAATTATTTTCAATGATCGAGTTAGACTATCAATTAAAATAACGTGTTATAAGATTTGACATTTGTAGAATTAAGTTAAAGAAATATCAAACTCTAGTGAAAAGTGAAAACACATTCGGCTACTCATTTGTCATATCGACTCAATGACTCAGTTATCATGAGTGATAAAAGTAACGCATTACACCATATTGATGCACTGTTGATAGATAAGTAACAAACTATTTTTATTTTGACATTACCAAAAAAAAAAAAATGTATTGAAACAACGAGAAAAGGAAAAAGAAAAGTAGCCTAGCAGATAAAGAATCGAAGCAGTGAATATTCCAAAGAACCACCAAACACTTAATGTGACAACTTATATTATGAAGTTAGATGGTAATTTCTGAAAGGTTTATTCTGACTCCAGATTCGGAACAATAGCCGAGGAGAGCTCAATATGCGAAACCCGAACTGCACCGATAAGCCTCTCCGGCAGTTCTTCCGGTGTATTTGCCTGCAAAACCCAACACGATTTGAATGCATCACAATATCCCCAGCTACCTGAGCAAATCAGTTTATATAGATAGATAAATTACCTGTACAAGGAAAGCCATTTCCACAACCAGAGACGTGATTACGCCAATGACGAGGCCGAGAACTCCATTTGCAACGGTTGATGAACCAATATCTACATCAATCTACATCAATAAGATAAATTATTTGGTTATTTTTGGTTCGAGAAGCATTCATAAACTAGATTGATGGGTCCGCTCACTTCTAAGTATGTAGGGCCACGGATGTAGTTGCAGTCCACGGCTTTCCCAAGGAGACATGGGGTGCTTCCCACGCTTTGCCGTACTATCCATGAGCCCTGCATATAATTTAGTTTTACATGAATAGGCGTCCTATAAAATCTTCATTACTTGCAGTAGATATCACAAAGAGATCAAACATACCTTAGGAACTAAAGGTACAAGCTTTAGCCTACTATTCCGGAATTCATCATCACCATCCACAAACCGTTGCAAGAGGGACCCGGGTATGAGTTCTTTCATCACAAAATAAAACACCATACTGTAGTGTGTTGATCCAGGAACCTATGTAAAAACCGCTTTTAAGTAAATATGACTTTGTGGTTCCAAATCTTAATAACAGTTAATGGGTGTGGTTCTGAATCTTAATAATAGTTAATGGGTAAAACTTACTTGAACATTTACCACCATTGAGAATAGACCTTTTTCTGCAGCAACCTGAACATGTTTATCAAAAGGCTCAAAAATCTTTCTAAGTGATTTAATTT
>CM051389.1:10795269-10842677 GCA_028015245.1 Cardamine occulta
CATCCACAAGCTAATAAATAGCACGGGAAGAAATTTTGAAGCTTTGAGTGTAAAAATCTCTCCTTTAGGTAACTAAAACTAAGGTTGCTTGTATAACTTACTTGTGCTGCACAGCCCTTGCGTCTAGCAACATGATCTATTCTTTTACTGTCTTTGAACCAATCAACAGCAACGAGATCCATAAGATGCTTCCCAGCAGGTATCTTCCATATAGTGTTAAATGGACAGGAATAGAAGTTAGCAGGAAGTACGAACCCAACCATTCTTAATTAATAAGACGAAAGGTTTACCAACCTTTCTTTTATCATCACGAAAATTCTTGCCCCGAACTTTGAAGTTGTTCCCGTCAGAAGTCCTCCAGCAGTTACGGGCGTTTTCATTTGCATTGCGCTTTAGGTTACCCGAAAAGCATGACAGATCAATGTTATGAGCAGGTTCTTCTTCTGAAGTTTCAAAGCGCAAAAGAAACCATTGCTATTAGATATCCTAACTGGCTCGAGTAGGATTTCACACTTAGTGATAGGGTACTCACCTGGTCTCTTGACATCGGTCTCTGTTTTACTTGTTTCGGGCTGAAATAGTACAATAGAATGAAGATTAATTTCAGATGCTGCTTAAAACTTTAAAATTAAAATGCTTGATATTCAAACCTCTTGTTCTGATTCAGCGATCTGAAATTCATCATCATCATCTGAGTCTTCATCCATGACGACGGAGTTTCTGTTGGCAGAATTTGTTTGATCAAGAGAAAAGGCAGACTGATGCAGAGACCTTCCACTCTTACTCAAGCTCAAGGAAGATGATGCCATATTAACCATGACAGGGATCCGTGTAGGAACACCTCTCTCATCCGTCTGTGAAAACCATTCCCGCAAACCTGTGATAACCACAGCACCATAAATTACAACGGGTAATATTAAATAGTCAAGTGGAATTACTTTTCCACAAGGACCTGAAGAAACCAGTGGAAAGGAAACATGAAAGAACTTACCAGCAACACTATTCAGCATTTGAAGAAGACAATGTTGTTGAAATGCTGGAAGATAGCCAGCACCCCACCCTTTTAGATCAATTTGTATTAGATGTTGCACTTGTGTTCTAGGTCTCCCATTCCGGGGCTTTAGTGGGGAAATATTATATCCTCCACCTAAGAGAAACAAAGTAGCCCATATTAGATAGCAGTACAGAGTAGAAGATTTTTATTATGCGCTTAACACCGGTTAGTTTCCTAAACTTACTCTCAAGATGAGCCCGAACACATCCAGGTTGTGGACCACAATTCTCATGCTCCCTAGAACGGAACAACACAACTTCACAGAAAGAGCGAGATAAATAACCAAGAAGCTACATAAATGAAAAAACTACCTTTCCAGATTCTAAATGAGTAAAGAGGAAAGGAAGATACCATAACTCCCATCATCATTACGGCGCCAATAGCGGACATAACAGAGGTCACGAGGCCACACAATCCTGAAACCATTTGTGAAACAGTTAGGATAAAACAGAGCTCGTGGAAACAACAAAAGATATTCAAACTGGAAACAGGAAGATCGCAAATGAAAACAATAATGATAATCCTGAACTATTTGTTCTGTTCCCAGTCTAATAGAGCATCTTATTAAGGTAGACAAAAATCAAAGACACCTTCGCATTGAACCTATGCCCCTTCAGACGAACCAAGCCTATTTTCTAATTTCTAAGGATGTGCTGATAAGGTTTAAATCATTTGGAATAAAATCATCACATTTTGTCAGCTTGACTGTAAGTGGACATCTAATTTTTCAGGCACAACGTTACATTGGAAACCAGTCGAGCAGAAGTCTATGATAGAGCACTGCTGTGTGACCATCCACCTCTTCCACTAAGCTACCATACTGAAAGCTGCAGTCCCACCTGCATCGAACAGGAGAAGACAGGAACACAGATAACTTCAGATACAGATACTATAATAAAACACTTCTGGACACATATTTTAAAATTTTGGGCAAGCGACACTGTTTCTCAGGGAAAGAAACAGAAAAACATAGACCCGACATTAATAACAAAATGCATGACAGTACAAGGAAATATTTAATATATTTTCCAAATAATAGTGTCTAACTGCAAAAAACTAAGTGTACAAGCCATATCCTACAACCAGAAAATGAATGGAAAAAGCAGAAGGCAGAGAAACACCTACTCATAACGAGTGCCATCCATGCTCATTAGAAGCTCGAATATTTCCTCACATGTTGCCTCCACTACACCAACAGCCTTCATTGCCCTGCTACAGCTTCTTGGCTGCACGTGTAGCACTATAATGATGGTTCTTGTCTATATAAAGTTACTATGTAATAAAAGGGAAATCACACATAAGAATAACAAGGTATTAGACATTTCCATACAAGGTAATCAACTTCAAGAAGCTCTTCAAAAATCCGAAGACCTGTCAAATGTATAGAAAAACAAAAGCAGATGAAGGACAAATTGTAAGAAGTAATAACTAAATAAATAAGTTCCTTAAAAATTAAATTAAGAGCCTCGAGCCAGTGAGAAACTTTAAAAAACTCACTCAACAACGATTAAAAAATGGAACTAATTTTTCATACAAGAACATTCTAGAATTAAGGCCTAACGATGGGAATAACGGAACCCATGACTATAGAAGGTTCTATTGATCTTTCACTGAAAACGATCTTCCAGTTCCTATAGCAGATAACTAATGAGGACACTGGATTCCACAAGGTCAGTATAAAATCTTATAATTGTTGTAGTTTAACATGGGGAAATAGTATACTAAATTGCATTTCAAAAATAGCAGCATGTTCTAGAAACCCTGTAAAATCACTAACCATTTTGGCACTGAAGGAGACGCCAGTGTTTTCTCGAAAATGCTTGGTTGTTGGAATTCTGGTTCGCCAACTCTGCATCAAATTCTTTGGTCCAGTCAAGTACAGACTCCGGAGGACCTGCAAGTTTGTTTTGAGGTGATCAGATCAGCCAGGATCGCAGTATCAGATTAGATCACGAATAAGTGAATTCGAAAACAAACCATTTCCAATAGTTGTCCTCCTCATTAACCTATGTCGAGAGTTCTCTTCATCCTCTGGTGCACTGAATCTGATGGAAATTGCAGATATTTTTTGCATAACTATATGCATATTAAAGTCAAAAGATGAAAAACATAGTGACAAACATCGAAAGTAATGATATCTGAAGTGATACTGGGCACTCTCTACATGCAGCATTTAGTTAGCCTTCTGGCATTTGTAAATTTTGATATTCTTAGAATGACTCAAAATTGAGGCAACCGATTCGGGAAAAAGTTATACCCAGATCAGGATTGATAGTTTACTTCCTATATTTTTTAATCTAATAGAATGACGATTTTTCAAGTCTATATTATAACCATAAATCGCCACAAACCACTTTTGAACAATGTGGATTGTCATCCATAACAAGGAGATCAAGTTTATGAACGATGACTCGATGAGTATATTCAGAATATAGTTTGCTAGGATTGGGTCAGGAAATCCTTTAAGTAAGAAACTTGAGCTAGTGAATTGTTGGTAAATTGATTCAACTTGGCAGAAGTAATAGAGAAATCATGTCGAATATGCACTCACTGGCTTTCATGGTCTGAAGATGAAGCAGTCCTTCCAGAATCCATTCCAGACTTATATTCAAAGGATATATAATGCTGACCATTTGGAACTTGGGACTCTTGATGCTGCAACAGTACAAAACATAGTTAGGTCATCAGCTAAAATAGCAATCTACAAAAGTATAAACAGTGACTACTGAATAAATAATAAAAAGGGAGTAAGCTTTCGTGTAACAGGAGTTGGCAGGCAGATGACAAACCTGGTCTATAACAGACTCAATTTTTTCCTTCCACATTAATGCTTCCTGGATGTTGAATGCTGCCATCTAGCGAGAAACATATTCCACATTAATTAACCAGAAGCATGAAATCGCCAAGGAACAAGAAAAAGCTAGTGTAAGCTATTCTTAAAGGAAAGACAACATACCGTAATTCTATGATTCTTTTCTTTCTTGTTATAGACAGACAACACGTAAACCATCTGCAAAGTGGTGCCGGTAAGCCCAAAAGAGATTGCAAAGGCATAAGTGATATAACAGTCAAGGATATGATAAGAGAGAATTAACATGTAATGGGAAACCATCAACTGACTCATAACAAATGTTATCAAATGTCTTTCTCTTGCAGAAGGAGATTGGAACAGATGTGGAAAGCTGCCCTTAAACAAACCTTCAGATGATATATCTAACTTAATAATCAAAACCCTGGAATCTGTATATCCTACATATGGACATCACTGTTTATATTATGCTTGCTTTTGGTCCTCAAGAGACTTAGAGAAGATTTACCAACCAAATCTAGTTAAATCAACTATTCTTCCCAGGAAAATAATCCTCACAACTAAGAATACCTAACAGCCACTCCTACTTCCTAGAGATTCTTCTTGTCTTACTCATTCACCTCTCTCATCCCATTGTAGAAAGTTCAATTATTCGCTAGGGAAGAGAAGGCACGCCTGAATAACTTCCTCCAAAGCAAGGACAAGGACATTTAATAAGAGCAAATGTTTATAAGAAATCTAGCTTAGAAGAGTGGCGAAGTTCACAAAACCCTGAATTTCCTTTGATGGAACACATCTATAAGCACTTAAAAGTAACAACATGATAACAGAAAAGGTAAAACAAGACTCACATGTCCATGATGTGTTTTCAAGCCTCGATCCTCAACTCTGCAGTTGCCATCAATTAACATAGTCTTGATAGGAACCTATTTGAACATGTAAAAATCCATCTCTCAGCAAAGCAAACATGTTAAAATAGTGTTTATCTGTATCTCAAGTACTTGGAGATACCATATGAGTTTTAAAATTCATCTTAAACTCTACTCCAATACATTTAAGAAATCACCACTTTCTAATACTGATCTCTAACCATAAACCCCAAGGAGAAAAAAATACAAAAAATCTACTCCAAACGTAAACAAATTCGTTCTTCACCTGATAATCCTGAGGTTTCTTCTTGTAATACGCCAAAAGACGAGGTTCCAAGACGAAATACCTCATATGAATATACGATCGTCCGATCTTTCTCCTTCCATACCTAACCATCCATCCTTCGTACACTACCTTTGACATTTTTCTCGGACAAACAAATCAAAACTCACAAACTTCCCCAAGGAAATCGAAATCGAATCTACTTATTTCCGCGGGAGATTCATCAAATTACTAATTGGCCTTATTGTTCATCGGCGCTCCGGCGCCGGAATCTGATGTTTGATTTTCGAAGATTTATGAGCTCAGAGGTTTCAGAATTCCGAAAATAACAAATTTTCTCAAACGACGAAAAACAAGAGAAAGTGATTCAACTTTGACAGGAAAAGAAAAATCGAATGCTTTAAACAAACAAAAAAAAAACAGTACAGAGATATATTTCTACACAAAAATTAATTAATTAATTAATTACGATAAACTAATCACGCCAAAGACGTTCTGTTGAACAAACATAATAAATACTGTTTAATTAATCGAGTAGTCATTAAATTTGAATTAATTACTTAATTTGAGTCATACCAAATCAGTTCAAAACTCACATTTTAATTTTTGTCGTCATGTTTAGCTGACGAAGCAATCCACTGTATGTCGCTGACGCCGTCGGCGATCTTATTCCGTTAGGCAGCTAAGAAGATGACACGTATAGACAAAACAGCTGACGTGTAACCATACACACGTGGACCATAATAATTGGCTGACGTCTGATTCTGTAGTTTGTAAGTAAGACCACCACCATATAACATTATGCAAATATACAATAAGTTAATTTTTCCAGATTGGCCCCAAAAAACAAAACAAACAAAAATTTCCTTTTCAACTTAAGTCAAAAATCAAAGCAATTTCAAAACTACAGATCAATAAATCTTCTTATGCTTTAAAAATAAAAAAATAAAAAAAATCTTTATATGCAGTGACCAAATACGTGTATATATAGTGAAAATTAGATTGAAACCATCCAAATAAATCCAAGATTTAGCAGTGTAATGCGTATTTATACAAACAGAAACATGAGTGGAAATATTTTACAGTTGGGGTTAAAAACATAACCATGAATTTCTGAAAAAAGAAAAATTCTGAAATGATAGATTCTATGAGTTCTTGAAGAGGAGCAAGTTCTTTCTTGTCAGTGAGAACAAACGCCTGCAAATCAAACAAACCAATAAAAAGCTAAATCAACAAAAATTTTTAAAAAAAAACAAAAAAAAAGACTCAGTAACTGATAATAATTGATCAAAAAGGAGATTAATGATGAATTAAAGAAAGTTTATAAAATACATGAGTGAAGAGGATGAAGTGTTTGAAGCAAGTGTTGAGATGAGCTTCCTCTTTGAGACTAACGATTTTGTGGAAATGAGATTGGTAAATGTGTGCGTAAACTCGAAACAATCGTTTAAAGATTGTCTTCACCACTTGCTTGAAGTTTGGAGGAATTAAAAGCTGCACCTGTACCGCGAATATCGCCTAGTAAGATCAATATCTTTTATCCATAACCATCAAAGTTATATTATTTACCAAGTCTTTGAGGAAATATGGACTCATCATGGAGTTGTGTCTCGATCCAATCCATTAAGTATTCGACATACTTTGGAGCTGAGACCTCGATAGGCTTCTTGATTTGTCCATCTGTATTCGTACCTGAAATGTTGCAACCGATACATTTCCTCAATGAAACGGTTTCAGATGAGTCAATTAGTTTATCACCACGATAATCTTCACTCAAAATGGTAAACTCTTTTCCAAAAAAGGGATTGCTGGGAAATGAAGGTCATATCTAACCGAATCTCAATACCAAAGCAATGCAAAATTTGCAATTAGCTTGTAATATAAAGAAAAATCTCATCAGGAAATTGAACCAACTTGAACCAATTTAAAAATGCATTAGCGAAATCATGAGGTTAAAAAAGAGTAGTGGTAGTAGTTAAGCTCGATCACTGTTAACTGCAAGCCATTCGTTTAAATCCTCTCCTGGAGGAAGTTTCACAGCTTCTCTAAGATTCCCACTACCTAAAGTTGCATCTATATGCTTTCGAACAAAGCGAGAAGCAAGTAACACATTAGTTATTAGTTACAAGGATACAAAAACATTTAATCATGGCAAAAGAAACAAAGTCTTACAAACCTTGGTTCCTGATGGCGCGCTCTTTTTAGGACGAAACGTCTTTTGATTTCTAATCAATGAACATTAACAAAAGGAAATTATTAATTCAGATACAATTCATCGAATCAGATAAGACCATTCAACAAATAAGCAACTTCTATTTGAAAGAGTTTAAAACAGACATTGTATAATCATTTGTAGAACACTAATCTTATGTATGTGAAACAGAGTTTAGAATCAACAACTCGTGCAAACTTATTAGAAATAGGCATGTCATATAGTGAATCACAATAGATCAAGAGGTTGAAAAACTATTCAAATATGGCGAAATCTCTTAGAAATATATATTCACCTCCCCAGCCCGAATAGACTCATTGCTTGATTGGCGAGAGAGAGACAAAAATAAATAAAAGGCGATTTTGCAGCCAAATGAGACAACCCCTATAAATAAATAACTAAAACATCCATTTATTCTTTATTTTTGAGATTTTACAGTACAGAACACACAACAACAAACAAAGTGGACATCTTTTAAAAGTTTCATATTACAAGCTCTATCAAAATTCAAGACTTTGAATATTATTTAGACGTTTAGGGTAATAAAATCATTAGCTTTCAACATAAAATCAGTGGAGATAGAGAGATGATGGAGACTTGTGTAACTCGATGTTTCTAGGACACTGGAGCTTTTGTGGGCTAAGTAGAAGTTTAGATTTCAGGCCCCAAAGTCCTACACATGAATAACAATTCAGTAAGTGTAATAAACAAAAAAAGTTTCGATTTTTCTTAGTTCTTAGTTCACTTACTTGTGAGACTGTTCCTCTGAAATTTCTTCTGTTCTTCTTGTTTTTTCAATCAAGTCAATTTCAGTTTTATTCAACTTAGGACATTTCTCAAACTTGTGGTCCTCCAGATTCGTGAAATTAGGTCCAAGCTCCGATAAAACAGGCAAATCAAGAAGGTAAAGCTTATGAAGCTTCCATGGATTTTTTACTACTTCTACTTCAAACAATCTCTCCAACTGATCACAGAACTTCACACGTAGAATCTCAAGGTTATCAGGAATCTCTGGGAAGAGAGATTTGATGCTTGGACAACAATCTATGGTTAGCTTCTTTAGATTCTTGAAGAAGAATCCTTCTTTACTGCTGTAGAGGCTTGTCAGCAATGGAAGATTTGAGATCCAAAGAGTCTCCAATGGTGATGATGATTGCTCTTTCTCTTGTTTCTCATCTAGTTTTAAGAGATTCTCCATGTTCTTGCACCTCTCTACCCAACAACCCTTTACCGATATCAGATTGATAGAAGATACGCTTTTGGATTCATTCTCTACTATACAGACATGCTCTGCTTTGTCTTCAATCTCTTTTCCAAGATCCACTGATCTGTTGATCGCAACGATATGGATCTGTTTATCCTTAGGAACTTCGGGATCAAGAACTCTGTATCTATCGCTGCCATGAACAAGTTTCTCGCTTTTCTCGCTGGCTTTCTCTGTTACACTAGAGAGGTTAGAGCCTTCTGAATCTGTAGATAAGCACTCCTTTATTTGGCTCCAATCGTTTTGCTCTAAACATCTCGAATTCGCGAGAACAATGCGTTTTGAAGAACAGAGGATGCTCTGTTTTGGCAACTCTGGAAACGTTTTGAGTTTAGTTCCAGAGAGATTCACCTCGCGAAGGTAAGACATATTCTCGAATGATCCTTCGATTTTATCCAACTCGGTGCAGCCCGAAACATCGATGATCTCAAGGTGTGTTAGCTTCTCAAGGTTTGGAAGAGCTTTAAGCTTGGAACAGTTTCTTATGATGAACTTCTTGATGTTAGATAGCTCTGAAATTTTTTCAGGTAATTCACCGAGACTCGTTTCTGAAAGATTCACTTTGTGGAGGTAAGACATCTTCTCAAAGGATCCATCAATCTTCTCCAAGTTATTACAACCCGAAACATCGAAAACCTCAAGGTGTGTAAGATTCTCAATGCTTGGAAGCTTTTTAATCTGGGAGCAGTTCCTTATCAGAAGCTGATTGAGATTGATAACACCATTGATCGTGTCGGCTAACTCGGGAAGAATTGTCTCTGAAATATCAAGGATCCTAAGCTCGTCCTTCATCTCTAAACACACTTCAAGCATCTCCACTAAGCTTGTAGCTCCAGAGACATCAAGAATCTTAAGTTCTGTCAAGGGACTAAGCTGTGGCAATCTCTTAAGCTTTGTACATTTTCGCAGCAAGAGCCGGGTCAAGGCTGGCATAGTACTGAAGTCGTTATTAGAGTCTTTGAGATGAAATATCGGTAGGCGGATGATTTGAGTCTCTGAGAAATCTAAGTGTTCTAGCTGCTGAAGATGAGCGAAGTTCTTGTTTTTGCCTTTATACTCTTGCCAACTTTTAACTTTATCGAAGTAGGAGATGAGTTTCCGAGCTCCGCGAATGTCGATAACTTCTAGTTTTTTTGTTGCCTCATTGAAATTAGGTAGATCTTGTAGCTCAGAGCAGTCTCTTAGGATGAAGCAACGGAGCATGCTTAGGTTTTCGGTTGTAGAAGGCAAAGATGTGATTGGAAGTCCAGAAAGGTTAAGAATTTGAAGCTCAGTCATGTTCTCGAAGAAATCATGAGGAATGTCTTTCAGATAACTTGCACCAGAGACTTCAAGAACGTGTAGGCCTTTAAGACTCCTGAGCTCATCGATGTTTTCGATTAGATCGCAGTCTCTGATAACGAGTACTCGGAGTTTCTCCAACTTAGATAAAGAGTGAACAAGACCGTCGAACGTTGGATCAAAGAGTACAACAACTTCAAGCTCTTGCATTACTTTTTTCTCAAAGAACGTCCCAGGAACCTCTCTGCGTAAACGATTTCCGCTAACGATAATCGTCGTAATCTTCTTCTCCTTGGATTGAATTGTCTGTATCATATCGTCGAGTACGATGATTCTCCCAAGCCCTTTTCTTTTGTATCCGCCGTAAACTCGGTCGAATCCAAGACAAGATCTTCCAAAGAATCCACAATCTTGAAGATCTAATAGATTGCTCATAGAAACCTCTGGAACCACCATGTCGTCTTCTTGTATCTTCAAGATTCCTTTGTTCATAAACTCCATTAAAATGGAATGTCCATCCTGATAAGCTTTCTCAACCGACTTAATCGGATCAAAATACCCTTCAAGCATCCAGTGCACGATTAGGTCGCGGTAGTAAGCGGATCCAGAGTACTTGTAGAAATCCAAGATATGCCAAAAGCAAGCAATGATGGGTCTTTTGATCTTCCCTTCAGGCTTTAACAGCTCGTAGCTTAAACGCAAGACGGGATTGTAGCGGCTGCGATCTATAGCGTTCTTGGAAGCAGCTGCTTCGTCTAATAATTTGGAAGATAGAATCAGTTCTTTAAAGATCTTCCTCTGTTTTTCAGACAACGAGTTGATGCTGTCTAAGGACTTGGTTAAGACAACGATTGCAGCTGGTAAGCGCTTGCTCTTGCTCAAAATACAAGACATCAAAGTAGATTCTTTGATCTCTCGGTTATCGTAGAGTCTCTTCAGCAAAACCGACCAATCTTCATTGGTAAAGTCAAGTAATTTCTGATGAGAATGTCCGAGTATGCCCAGTGACTCGTCTTCTGTAAGCGGAGTGACTTTGATCGTTGTTTCTTTTTGATAAAAGCTTTGATCGTTGTCTTTGATCGTAGTTGAAGGTTTTTTCTCCTCTCTTCTTGTGACTAGAATCTTTAGAGCTGAATGTGGCTTAAGAAAATTTCGGAGCTTTAGGTCTTCCATTACATAGTCTTCAAGGTCTCTCTTGTCTTCAAGGTCTCTCTTGTCTTTAAGGTCTCTCTTTTCTTTAAGGTCTCTCTTGTCTTCAAGGTCTCTCTTGTCTTCAAGGTCTCTCTTGTCTTCAAGGTCTCTCTTGTCTTCAAGGGTTGCATCATCCAAAATCAACAGAAGATTATTCCTCTTGTTTTCGCTCAGCGCTGCTGTTATCTTCTCTTCCAAGGTCTTATATGGAGCAAGCTCATTTTGTGCTTCGCCTTCTTCAAACTCGGAAATTAACGACAACTGAGTAGCAAGATACTCGTAAAGCGCCGTCTGGTCTTCAATCCTTTTGTTCAGATGTAACCAGAGGACATTGTAACTAGAAGACTCTTCTTGGGTAACAAGGTTGCTGACTTCTTTTGCAAGCCATGTCTTCCCTATACCAGCTTCACCAACGAGGACAGTTTTTGAATTTTCACCGTCTTTTCCCAATGACTCCTTTATCTTATTTACAAAGTCTTTTCTGCTCATTTGATCTTCCTTCTCTGGCTTGGCCATCTCTATATATATATATTTAAAAAAAAAAAGGGATTTTCAAACCCTAAGTTAAGAGTTTTCTTGAGGAGATAGATCACTGTTTTTTTTTTTTGATAAATTAATAACCTTATTTTGATCAAACTAATTTATCTTAGTATTTTTTCCAACTTGATCAATTTACTATGATTCAGTTTATTTACGCATAAATTCAGAGAGTTGGTAACACAATATATCCATGCAATATATGACTGATAATGTACAATATGAAAAATATTTTCGTTAGAACAATAAGAAAATTCGAAATTGTATCCTAGAAATTAAAATCAAATATTAAAAAAAAAAAAAAAGAGAAGAATGAGAAGAACCTTAATTGTGTAGTGTGACTAATCAGATTGATTTTCTCCACTGATAGTTTCTTTCTTTCTTAGTTTCTTTGTTTTGCTTTGTTATCCTTGGTTGATTAATTCACCGTATTTATACAACTCCACACCCGATGACTTGAAAGTCAAGCTATCATGGTCTTCTCATACAAAATTTGCTTTTCTCAGTTTAGATTATAATATTCTGACGAAACAGAAACGCCAAGTATAAATATTATATTCTTCCAAGAATTTTCCAGCTTTATTTCAGAGTAAAAATTATACCCCAATTTTTTTTTGGAATATGTAGGTAACAATGACTTTAGGAATTGTTTACTACACAAGCAAAACTTTTCTTTTCTTATTACAAGAAAAAAGTTACATGCTATTGCTCTTAATTACTCGTGTTTGCCTATCATGTGATGCTTAGAAAAGTAAGGGTTTAGATGTTTAACTTAAAATATTGGGCAGAATCTGCAACTTCTCTTAAGCTCAAAGGAAATTAATATTCTAATACTGATTCATTACTTCTTTCAAAAGTGAAGTATTTTGAAAGATCACTATTCTTTTTAGAGTAATGATCACATTTGATAATTAAAAACAACAATTGTCAAATTATCATTAAAATCCAAAATTTCAAAAATTCTAGTATGAAGAATGTCTAAAAGTTTAGAAACGAAAATTAATTATGAACTCTTATTAAATTTGCAGTACCTAAACCTAATGTTTGTGATATTTTCAGACTTTTTTTTCTAAAGAAGTATGGTGAATTTGAAAGTAAAACTTGTTTTTATTATAATTCAAGGCATTTCTCTTCTTGTAATTCGAAATCGAAATTAGTGATTGGTTTCTCCTTCTTTTAGACGCATATTTGATTACTGTAGATTCTAAGTCGATAGTAACAATTTTGTTATGAGAAGTCCAATCACCCACAAACAAATATTTCGTACACCTATGACTGTTACGTAACACCATACAGTAATAATACTTAATCTAGAGTCCGCTGATTGAAATAGACGCTTTTCCCTAAAGACACATATGAAATATGAATTGTTAGAATACCATATGTGAAAAAAATATTTATCTTAGAACTTCACAAATATGTATTGGAACTCTTTTTATTCTTTATTTTCAAATGCCAGAGGTTTACACTCCCATAAGTTACAACTATAACAGTTAATAGAATAATAAAATGATGTTCAATAGTAATCTTCAAATGTTTCCTTAGATTAGAGAGTAATTAATTAGTAGATACATTGATACATTGCTTTACAACTTAGAAGCTTTTGTTCCTGTCCATGTTTGCTTATTTATCCTTCCTTTCCACAGGCTCAAGCTTCGCCAGCATTTGAGCAGCCTTAGGAACACCACAAGACTTATCCATAAGCTCTTGTTTGAATTTTTTCGGATCCCTCGGATTCACTTTCAGGGGGGCTACTGCATCTTGGTAAATATTCCATATGCTCTCTGCATCGGATCTCGGAAACAAACGCTGCAGATTCTCTTCTTCTCCAACTATCTTCTTCGCACATCTCTCGTCTCTGGTAGTCACAATCACTCTCCCACCAATCTCTTTAGGAAACCCACAAGAAAGATGTGATTTATGCTGTTGCTTCTCACTATCGAGCCTCTGATTCCACTCATTGTCTTCCCAAACATCGTCTAACACAATCAGATACTTCTTCCCAATCAGATTCAAATGAAGAGCATTCAATAGTCGAGAGAGCTCCTTCTCTTTAACCGTCTCTTCGTCTTTTTCCTCATCTTCCTTTTTGCTTTTCTTTTCTTCTTTTGCTTCTGTTTTGATGAGTTCAAGCATCTCATCTTCAACTCCAAGTGATCTCAAGATCCTCTTCACAACATCTATCTTGAGATCTTCCTTTTCTTTTGTTTCTTTGCTGTACATAGACACCCATATCCTTGGGAGATAAGCTCGTGTCACTTTTTCATCGTTGAACACAGACTGACACAATGTCGTTTTCCCAACTCCATATTTCCCCACAATAGCTAGAGTCTTGAACTCTTTCGATTGCTTTTGCTTCACCAAGTAGTTCTTCAGGAACAAGATCTCGTTTACGAAACCATGAATCTTGTAAACCGGAAGCTCAGGTTTTGTCTCCACGCGGTTTGCCTTAGGCCGCCCTTTGTTTACATGCTTAGACGAAGATTCCTTGTGTGTTCCAGCCACCCATTTGCCATACTCTTCATTGAATTCAGACTTGAGTTTTTCGAGCTTCTTACCAATTTTTTCAGACATAGACTCAAACTTCTCATCAGTTTCAGATGTAGACTTCTTGGCTGGACCCATAAGCTCTTCTTGTGTTTCTGAGAAAAAAACTAAAATGGGAGGAATTTTTTGGTTTCCAGAGTCCGCAGTTTTCACTTTGGGGTGACACAGATATATGTATACATGTAAAAGTGTATATATTCACTCTAATTATCTTTCTCTGCAACTTCTTTATTACCAGAAGTAAGGAATAAAGCAAATGGAATCAGAAAAAACAAAAGGAAAAAACAATAGAAAACAAAAAGAGAAAAGATATTATTTGATTAAGGGCAAAGTATAACCTGTGGTGTAACATTAACTACATTTTTGGGTTTTTTTTTTTTGAAACACATTAACTAACCTGAACTGTCTATGAGTGCTACTGTCCAACCCCAAACCAAACCTCTTATAACTGTAACTGTAAGACAAAAGTGCTTCAGGTTTGGTTCATAATGTTTCTCCAAACAAGAAAGGAACCAAGTTCTACTTTGTGCACAGTAACATTCACATATGCCAATCATAATAACTATCTAGAAAAGTATGTCTCAGATGCTTAAGATATCCTCGTGGTGGGTGGCATTACATAGCTGATGATTTATTGTCCTCCGAACCTGCAAAGAAAAATGATAAATCTAACTGTTCTCTATTCACTTCGTTCTAAAGAATACAGGAATCGCCAGCGAATAACAGTAAACTATTCCTATCTAGAGAAGTGTTTACATTAGCACTAAAGAGTGTTGGAATCCAAGCTAATTATTTATATGAAAATAGAGGCAAGCAAATGCTCAGACTAGAAATGTTAACTTATCTAGATAACAACTTTTCACAGGGATATAGCAAAATGTTAAGACAGTGTATCTTAACCTAGACTAATTGAACTTACCTTTGCGCACATGGAGAAGATGACTCCCAAATCTTCCACATTCATGTGAAATGAATAAAGGAAAACTTTTTATGTCAATGGCATTATCTAACTGAGGTTTCTTGTTAAAACCAGAGCACATCTCACTGACTTGTCTCTGCAACCCCGCAATTTGAGGCATAAAATTGCTCCAACCATCAGTTGACAGATTTTTACCAAACAACTCAAAAGCACCCTTTCTCGTTGCTTCCGCAGCTGAAATTAAAAATATCAAACGGTTATCACATGAACCGTGCATTCAACTTGCGTAAAACCCGAAATAAGAAAGTGCAGAAGTAAAAATTTACTTGATATTGAGAACATATATATATATATATGAAGAAATGTGTGAGAGAGAGTATATAGTATATACTGTTATAAGGAGCTGCAAGAAGAAGATTTGTGGGGAGACCAATGCCGAGACCAGCAAGAGTTATGCCAACACTGAAACCAACGCCACAGCCAGCACCGACATAACCAATGACCTCAGGACCAAAACCAGGTCCCCATCCAACGCCACAACCAATCCCAATCCCCATTCCCCAAAATGCTCCATATGTAGGATGAACAGGATTCCATTTCTCATATCTCCTAAATATACCTTTAATTATCATCAAGACCTGAAAAATTAGAAACAGAAAAAGTTAACATTTACCCACTAAAATGATCTTCAGTACCCACTGAACTAAATCAACCAAAACTCAATGCATATTCAACACTTTCCACAACAAACATAAAGCTCCTTTTTTCTCCCACCGATTCAATTCCAATTTTACTTCATCGCAAATCAATCAGACAGTTCGGATAAAACTAAGAAATAGAACAATATCTACAAAGAAGGAAACTTGTAAATTTTTTACCATTAATGTGTGGATTTACTATTTCCCGTCTGGTTCGATCTTTTCCCCTCTTCGTTTCTCTTCTTAACTCGATCCGTAAGTGCTCAGACACGCACTAATAACAAGCGAATATCCGGTACAATGCGATCCGGTTTACCAAACCAAACTACAGCAGAATCCTATAATCGATTTCAGTCTCTTGTTTTCTCGTTTACTCCGGACCAAATAATCGGACCGGATTAGACTGGTTAGGCGATTGGCTGTACCAAAGAAAGAAAAAAGATTCGCAAGGCGAAGAACCTTATCCATTTCGAAACCAAAGGAACACGAAAGTATGAATGATGTTATCTGTTGTCTAAATCTCGTTAGGAGTTGGCCTCTTGGTTCATGTCTGGTCTGATTCAATGGCTTCTGTACCACGTCCCTTCAAGCTCTCGCCTCATCCCAGATCGTCTTCCAAGGTGACTCTCTCTCCCTCTATGTTGTAGTCTAGTGAGGCTGAGTTAACTCGTTCCTTGTACTGTTTGGTATCTATCAATCTGGTGATCAATGATCAATACAAGTAAACTTAGTTAACTCGTTCCTTCCATTTGGTTAGATTTTTTCTGTAAAATTGAGACTTTTTTTAAATTGCTTGAATTTATCCAGCTTGATGGAAACAACAAACATTGTAGTTTAGTAGAGAGACTGAGAGACAAAACGAAGAGTCAAGTTCCCAAGTCCATTACTTGCATCAACCGCTTAGAGCTATCTCGTATAGCGCCATTACACGCAACGATGAATAGCCCCAGAGGATTTGGACCTCCTCCAAAGAAGAGCAAGAAGGCGAAAAAGCCAAAACCAGGAAACCAAAGTGATGAAGACGATGGTGAAGAAGATGAAGATGATGATGATGAAGATGATCGTGAGAGTGGTGTGATTCCAGAGATAGTGACCAACAGAATGATAAGCAGAATGGGATTCACTGTGGGGTTACCACTCTTCATTGGTCTTTTGTTCTTCCCATTCTTTTACTATCTCAAAGTCGGATTGAAACTTGATGTGCCCACTTGGGTTCCGTTTATTGTTTCCTTCGTCTTCTTCGGTACGGCTTTAGCTGGTGTCAGCTATGGGATCGTGTCATCGAGCTGGGATCCGTTGAGGGAAGGATCATTGTTAGGCTGGAACGAAGCTAAGAAGAACTGGCCTGTCTTTTGGCAATCCTTTTGGAAATCCTCAAGCAAGAGATAGTCAAAGCATTATAAGCTCTTTAGATCTCGTCTTTGAGACTCTTATAAGCTCATGTAAATTTTGCTGAAAATATGCCTTTGGGGATTTTCTATCAACGAGTTTATGAATATTATATATATGTTATCGACTCTACAGTTCAATATATCAACAAACAAAGCTACCAAAATCAATTGGCAAGTACACAAGAACTATACAAAATAGTCCCAACTCGAACTTTATTGCAAACCACAAAGTCAATTGTCACACTTACAAAAACAAACTATCACGACCGGAATTAAGAAAAGAAAATAAAAGCAGAATGAACCATCGACGAGACCGTCGTCAAAGTAAAGGAGACACTTCGTTTTTTTCGTGAAATAACGACTCAGGGACAAAGCAGAGTATAGATGATAAGATAGTTTAATATAAAGTAAAGTATTTGCTCATAAGAGGTAAGCTTGAGCGATTGGATTCGGGGTCAACCGGCAACTTTCCTAGAGTAGGCATTGGTAGTAGGTTGTGTTGGTCTAAGGTACATGTCACGTGTTTCTCCTACCCAACCTGCCTTCATCGGAGGTGGTTTCAGCTGTTGATGCTGTCCAACCACAGACACAGAGTGTCTTCGAGATCCAGTTCCTCCGATGCTCATGTTTGAAAGTTTATCAGCAGTCTCAGATACAATACGACTACGAGTGACCTGGTTCTTGTTCAATGCTCCTGCTGCATTTTCTCCAATTGAATGGATTTGTTTTGTTGGATGAAGTAACACAACCATTGTCCGTATTAAAAGAAAAAAAGGTAGTTTAAAGATTTTTACTTACGAGGACTCTTTTTTCCGGGTGGTCTGTATTTGGAGTCTCTGACAGAACTTCTCACGGGTTTAGTGCTTCTCGTCCCATGTTGATTAGCCATATCGAGTTTCCGCTGGACGCCACTGCCAAATGCAGCATTCGACTTTGGAGTAACATAGCTGTTGAATGGCTTAGCATTGGCAAGAGACACCGTGTGCCGTTTAACTGATTGGTGCTCGAATGACCCCCTTGCCCCGACTAGAATGAAACATATATGAAACTTAGATGGTAACAATCTCAAACTACATCTAATAATTCCACAACCTGACATTGGCAATCAACAAACTATGAAATTACCAGGCGGTGGAGTTCTTGCAACAGAAGGCTTGGGACGAAGAGATGGTGGGATATAAAAGCAACTCTGCCACAGGAGAACACAGTTAGATCAGAAGTAGAGCTATAACAGTCATCGTATATACTCCAATTAAAAACTTTGCTGGTGTACCTGGAAGAACGGGTGCTGCAGAGCCTCTGCAGCAGTCGGTCTGCTGCATGGATCCCACGAGCAAAGCCGCTGAATGATCATGAAAGAGTTGGAAATCAGCGTCTAAGAATAAAAGAAATACCTTCTTGGATTCATAGAGAAACCTTTTAAGAGTTGTTAAAATACCGCAATAAGATTAATTGCATCTTCACTAACAGATGGCATCAAGTTTGATAGAGGTACACCGGGAAGCTGTAAGATAACAACTGTTATTGTCTGATACAATAAAACCAGTGAGGCTCAACACAATTTCTCAAGCTCGAGCAAGTACCTGAGGGAATTGATAGTTTATGGTGTTAGCAAGATTAAGTCCCTCCAACCAGGTCTCCTCAGTTGGGCTGCCTATGACATTGCAGATTTTGTAGATTTCATCTGCTTCACTGCAATGATGATATGACAACATTTTTGCTTGTTTGTTAGCATTTGATTTTACATCATCTCTAATCAGTAAATACAAATTAATTACTGCTAATTTACCTAGCCCCAGGAAAAATAGGGCGAAGAGACAACAACTCTGCCATAATAGCTCCCATCGCCCACATATCTGAACATAAAAACAATTGACAAAGTGTTAAACACTGGATTGCATCATTAAAGATCAAATATAATTATTTCTTACTACAGTATGGATACTAACCAACTTTTGATGTGTATACATATGACTGTAGGAGTACTTCAGGTGCCCTGTACCTATTAGAACAAAGACTTTTGGGTCAGTAAGGTAGCACGGAAAGAGCATCAAACCAACATATGGGTCATTGAAGAACAAATATAAATGGATATTAATATTTCTGTATGACACATTGCAACACAAAAAGGAAAGCGAATCTTACCAGCGTGTAGAAACATATTCGGTAAAAGGTGGACTCGAATTAACCTCCCGCGCAAGGCCAAAATCAGCAATCTTAATGATGTCTTTAGAGACTAATAGATTTTCTGCAACAACCAACACAATAAAGATAAATATTCAGTGACAAACTATTTAATCATGATTGTTAGAAAGGCACTGTGATTAAAACCAAAACTGTCAATCTTCATAGCAGATGTCTGAGGCTTTGTATCTGACACCTCAAGGCTATCAATTACCTGGCTTAAGATCCCGGTGGAAGTAACCACGCTGATGCATGTAAGAAAGGCCTTGGAAGACTTGAAAGCACCAGTTTCTGATATCAGCTTCTGCAAAAAGCTTTTGTCGATCCTTCATAAGCTGGTAAAGATTGCACTCCTGATCAAGCAAGAATGACATACACAGATTCAATGCAATGAATCAAAGTGTCAGGAAATATCAAACTACAAGCAGGAGAGAAGTATACCATGTACTCAAAGACAAAGTATAGGATATCATTTTCCCGGATAACTTCTTTCAGCTTCACGATGTTTGGATGATTCATTCTCCTGAGCGACTAATAGGAGAAAAAAGGAGGAATAAGCAAATATCCAGTAAACAAGACAAAAAAATATATCTCAACAAAGGCAGTTCACTACCTTCACTTCTCTCAGATGAATACATTCGTCCCAGGAGTAATACTTCTTTTTCATTTTCTTAATTGCAACCTACTCATAGAAAACTTCAGTTAGTTAAAAATCAATCACAGAACATTCTACAGGCTTGGATAGCTTTCAAAGAAAGTAACTTACAACTTCACCCGTCTGCTTATTGATAGCTCGCCAAACACTACCAAAAGTTCCATCACCAACCTCTTTAATTAACTTGTACCTATAAATTCACAAGGCATTGAAAAGTAAACTCGTAAGCCAAAAATAAAGGGGGCAGATGCCAAAGATATTATAAAATTAAGAGAAATCTAAGCTACCTGTCCATTTTCTTTCCTGTATAGCAACGTAGCCTCTTTATTTATGTATGTAAAGAACTTCTGAAAGATTTATATAGCATTAATCTTCCAGTAGTTCGTAGCAAGGACTAGACACCAAGGCAGTAAAATCAATGATTCTCCAGCTGGGTAGACTGACCGTTATTTACTTCGAACATAAATGGGTTGACCATTAAGACAAAAGAAAGACAGCAAGAGGAGAGAAAACCACATACTGAGAACTCAAAGACGTAAAGGAACCAACAAGAACGAATGTGTTGGCTAATAGGAAGGACCCTATGCTCACAACATCTAACTCAGGGGTTCAGACTCGAGGAAACGACATATGTAAACTTGAAAAAGAAACTGATATATCTTTCTTCAACCAGCGCCCATAAGAACAAGATATGGAAGAGGGGGTGCCAAAGAGGTTTCTCTAGGACTATGTGAAGGAAGATATGCAGACTTCAGCCCTGCAAAAATGCCGGACATACAGTTATATTCTGATAGATATGAAGATGTGTACATGAGACATCTTTAAGTTTGGGGTGTTAGAGTATTTGAGATCCTTCAAACTTGTCTGCTTCTGAATGTCATACAAGACTTCTATTTTCATCGTTTCGTTATATTTTCCTTTCAAAAATTCCTATTTTTATAGCAGTTTTATCGTTTCTCAAATTCCTTTCTTTGCCACTCATAAAAAATGTAAAAAACATCTTGATGAAATATATTAAAAACTCCAATTGGGATATTTACAAGGAACTCAACATGTACCAAATGCATAGCACGCTCTAAGGTTCCAATAGCACAACAACTATCTAATGAGGGAAGTATTGTGTTAAACAAAACAAAAGTCTCTCAACAGCTTCAGTCGAAAGTCATACCTGTCTAAGAAATTTGCCTCACGCCTTCCCTACAGTTCATAGAAGAGGGTTTGACAACTAAGTGCAGTTAACGAAAGAGCCCACAAGGAAATCTGAACGTACAAGAAACCGCCAATCGAGCGCTTCTTGGAATGAGAAAAGCCGATAGTGGTAGCAGCTTGGCCAGACAAAAACTTGCTCCATATCTCAGAAGATAAAAATCCACTTAAAAGAAAGCCTGATAGAACCTGTAGCAATGAGACAGCATATACATATATAAGCGATCCAAAGATATAACAGAAATCCAAAAGCCAGGTGAGCAGTTCAAGAGATCAATCAAAAAGACTACACTAGACTTTCATTAGACTCTCGTCAAGAACAATCGAATTTATCATCGTTCATGAAACCCCAAACCTAGCAGGAATAATTAAAAATGTAGATGAGATCACAAATCACAATATCTGAGAAACATTTGGCAAATTATATAAGACTAACAATGGACTCGACTAATATAAGACTCATAAAAACCATTAATAGTCACCATCGTTCATGAAAACCAAAAAACACCTAACAGCAATAATTAAAAATGCAGCTGAGATAACAAATCACAATATCTGAGAAAATTTTGCAAAGCAAGTAGTGATGCACCAAAATATTTAGCCTATTTAATAACTCACAGATCTGAAAAAGCTGAAGAAAAATATATATCCAATTCGAGGATGATATATCAATCAATACAATATATGGATCAAAAAATCAAAACACCTCAAATCCGACTCAACAAGATCACAAACATGCGATTCCACGAAATACCAAATGAATTAAATCAAAATCGAATTCAGATCCAATCTGATCAAACAAAAAAAAACAAAGAGAGGATTAAAATCGCTACTAAAAGACGGAGATCTAAATTATACCTCAGAGCCAACCGGCAAAACCACCGTCGCCGACGACGGAAAGAGACGGGATCCAGAGCTTCTCTACCTCTTTAAACTTTTCAATATTCCAACAAATAAAACAAACTCCACCGCTCTTTTCTCTCTCTCTACCAAATATCTCTCTCCCTATGCGATTCTCTCGTGATGACCAAAGAAAAAAAAAACCTTACAATTTATATTCCCCAGCTACAAAACAGAATATATATATTTTTCCTTTGCTTCGATCGTCATTGATGATATTGTGGTCGTGTCGCCTTGGAAACCGCTATAATCTTCTGTATCTTAATCTATAAATTTACGGTGTTCTTTTATATATAACCGTGGGATTATCACGTTGGTGATGTCATTACTTTATTATGGACCGTTTGATTATAAGTATTTTACTGTATCTTTACGTGGCCGCCTCTCTAGTTTTTCTTTTGTTCTTGCCTTCCACGATGAAACATTGATATATAAGTATTTTTTTAATCTTGACTTTTCTATGATCGTTAGTATAATGGCCGTGATTCATGGAGGATTACCAAAAATGAAAATAGATTACCGCAATTAATGTTTGTTACTTGTTTAAAAAAAAAAAATGTATAGTGTATGTTATTTGAAACGTTAATAACAACGATGCAGAATAAACTTTTATATGATGTATTTTTTTATTGATTATCTAAATAAATTATTATCAACCATAAATATATTTTTGTTTTAAATTAACTTATCAATTCATAAAACAAAATGTAAAAGAAGTGAGAGAGACCATAAATTGTGATAAAATTATAAATTAGTGAATCTTGAATCATCAAGATCACAAGCTCGGTTGGATTTATGTAAAGGGAAATAAATTCAAGTTGTTTGGGAAAAAAGGCGAAAAGCTAAGTTCGTTCCCTCTGTAGAAATTTAAATTGTTGCGTGATGCTAGAATATGCGATTTAGAATATTAAAGGAGATCGATTACTTTTGATGTCATTATCAGATTTCATGGATTAATACAAATATGTTTAAGCATAATTTATGTTCATACAATCAGATTTTTAAAAAAATATTTTATCATAATCAGTTACGAGTATTTCACCTAACCAACACGACCAGATTTACCTTTAATTCATGTTATCATTCATAATATATCTAATTCTTCTCCTACAATATTCTTAACACGAAACAAATTATCAACTAAACTTCAAATACTGTATACAAGGTATGTATGCTCTGTGTCCGTAGATAATTGTTGAAAATTTGGAAAACACATTCTTTAGCAAAAAGGAAATGAAGAGAAGATTTTTTTAATCGCTAGATGGACAGACCACCAGACATATTAACGTGTAAAACAATACAAGAAGATCCCAAATCATTATACCTAACATTCGAGAAATCAAGACCTTTACCGTTTAAAATATAGTTTAAAGTTACAATTTGAACCCAAAAAAAATTATATAATTCTCACCAAGCATATACTATAAGAAAAATCGAAAGTTGATAAATATGCTGGGATAATAAAAATGAATTGGTAGCTTTCAACAGTCTTGGCTTTGAAGCAAGACAAAGAACCTATACTTGTTGTTATTGTGACTTGGCTCTCAAGAAACCTCCGGATAAAACTAAAGCTTTAAGCTTAAGCTTTAGATTAGTACTTTCCTTTCTTTTTTATTTATTTTGTTTCTGAAGTTGCGTTAGATGAATACCACAGCTTCTTCTGGCAAACCAAGAGCTTCTCGTTCTCTGATTCAGACTCTGTTTGTTCCTTACGGCAACTCCATCTAAGTCCTTTAGCAACCGATGCTACTGTATCCGCGAAATAGCTCGATTCCCGTATAATGGCATACCCGTTAGGGCGCAAGATCCGATCCATTTCCAGCATGACATATTTCATTTCACACCTGCCCAAAAACAAGACCATTACTAATTACTTATCAGATCATCAATGACTATTCAAAGACCTAAGCTTTGAGATCTCTGTTCTATCATTACCTGTGGCTTTCAGATGTAAACAGCCCATCTACATGAAGAAGGTCGTAAGTTCTTGGATATGTCGAAAACGCTTCACACCTATGAAACAGCAGAGCACATTATGTATTTGAACTCAAAAGTGCTTGAAACTAAAAGTATTAGGATTTGGTGATTTTACCAGTCATGATATGTTCCGATCAATCCACGATCAAACACAACGGGAAGTGTGTTCGCAGCATAAGAAGAGACGACATTCATAACCCACAAAGGATCATCGACCAGAGCAGCAGCAAGACCTCCATAAGCAGTGCTCATATCCATCACATTCCGAATCTTATCAGAGCCAATTGCGGGTAATAGCTTCTTGTAATGCTTAGCCCGTGTTTTCCATTTGCTATTGTCGTGCTTAAACATGCCACCGTTTCCTCCAGGAACATCAGACACCCTTTCAGGAGTTGTGTGCAATCTCTCTGGCCACTTAGGAATAGATTCCAAATCTGTCTTCTTAAGCTTAGGGCTTGGAACCACAACACAAGGACGTAATGGCGTATACCAAGCAGAATCTGGCTCAAGGCTATCGTCACATTTTGGCGGGTATGCGTCAGGCTCGTTAGACAACTTGTTATAGCATAGATTGTCTGAAGATTTTTGCCACACTGCGATATCATCTTTCTTGGCATACATTTTGAAGCACATTGCAGATAACAGATCTTGCAGCTTCTCATAATTTGATCTCTGCTCTTCAATGGTAGTGTCCCAACCTTTCCAACGGTTCTCATAGTTGACTGGTGGACCAGATAAGACCCAAAAGCCACCAGGTCTTAGGATACGGTGAACCTCCAGAAGATAGACTCCACCTGAGTAAGCAGGAAAGAGACAAAGATTGTTACAAAAGTCTCAGTACAACAAAAAAAACTCACTGGTTCGATGATCAAGAAGACTCAAAGATAGCTATTCAATTGATATCAAAGACACTTAAATTACCGAATTCTGTCCATGGAATAAGGCATCGTGAGCAATGAGCCATATCGAATGAATTTGAAGGGAAAGGTAGACGTTGAGTCGAAATGATGCCTAGAATCGCAGGAATTCCACGTTCCAGAGCAAACTGAACTTGAGCTTCGTGATTATCTCTTGGGGCGAGTGATACTGTGAGGATACCACGGTCCAACAAGTCACCTCCCCAGCTAGCAACCTTAAAAACAGATCAAGGTCAATGGAGTTAAAGAAGGGAATCTCTAATCCAATAATTTCCAAAACAGACTCTAGAAATATATAAACTTACCCCACAACCAGTGTCAATGGCGGTGCGTATAGTCCCATCTTTCATTTCAGGGATCAAATCTTGCATCAAATCGACATATGCACTAACTCCATGTGGAAACATTGTACCTCCACCAGGAAAAATGAACTTTTCACCCTCTTTCCTTAGCCAATTCTGGTTAGATTTCTGCGTGTTAATCCAATCATACGGCACATTCCTGAAATCAAATTAACCAACTTACTTCAAATATCCGAGGACAGGATAGATCTAGATATACAAATCAATAAGAGATGCGACTATCGGGTTGAGAAAAGGGACAAACATTTACCTGTACCAACATGTGTCTTTGCTCTTGGGCCATCTTATCGGTGGCTTATACCCATCAGGAGGAGGAACCAGACACTGCTTTCTATCAAACACAGGAGGACAATGTCTCTCCATGAAAGTAAGCCTGTGAGTACCATACTTCTTCCATTTCTGAACAAGCAAAACAAAATCAAAACATTAGCTAAAGTATTTTTACATTCAAACATTCACACCCCAAAAGTCAGAAACTTAGGTGTACCCTTGGATCCGTGCACGGAGTGTAATCTTGGTAGTCACTGCTACATTCCGAGAAAGTAACAGATTTGCCTTGAAGAGAGTCATCAATATCCGAGGAAGACTCAACCTTTGCAACATCATTAACTTCAAGTTTGTTCTTCCCACAAAACATCCCACCAAGATAGAAAGAAAGCCCACATAGCAGAATCAGTAAAACAGTCTTGGGCAAGACCCTTGAACCTCTCTCAGCTTTCTCGTACTTCTCATCTTTATACTTCATCGTTTTGGGACTAACTTACAGATAGATGTAAATAAAATCCTTTTGTAGAAGAATAACACCTGCAAATTTGCAACACATTAGTTAATCAGTGGTTAGAGATTGTTGCTTTAAAACATGACATTACAAGAGCAGCAAAGAAGCTCTGCCATTTATGAGATAGAATTTTACTGAAGAGGAAAGAGAACTTCTTTTGCCAAATCTTTGAATAAACAAATGATGGGCCAGTCAGTATTTGACAAAATAGATATAAAAGTTGAGGAAACAAAGGACGGTGAGAATCGAGATCTAAAAGGAACAAACAACATTGCCGACATATAGAGATTGTTGCTTTAATGTATCTCACATGGTGTTTGGGACCCAGATTCGACCTCCATAACATGCTCTCACAATTTCCATCAAACTCGAGAACAATAAACAATTTGATTCGATGAATGATAATAAATGCATACACATGAATGGTTTGTATATTAATATAACTTGAAAACTTATTCACTTTCGCATTTAAAGTCTGAAAACAAATCTGCACAGAAAAGCTTGCAGACAGCTTAAAAGCGAAAAGGAAAGGGCAAAAAAAAAAAAAAAAAAAGGCCAAAGGAAGAGAATTAGCATTAATCATTACTTGGCAGAGACGGAAAGTCTTTAATCTTTAATTTTTACACACACAATAAAAAAAAGAGAAGTTAATCAGTAACATCAGAACAAAATAACGATGAATCTAGAATTATACAATATTGGAAGAATACACACAACGTGAAATGAATCTGGATTTTTTTTTTTTTTTTGGAAATGAATCCAAATTCGAAAACTAGAGACTGAAGATTATCCACATTATTCAAAAAAGAGAAACGAATAGATTTGTTACAGGAGATTAAGCAATAATGTGTTCTTACGGAAACAAATGCTCCTTTAATCAACGAACAATGAAGAAGACGAACACACACAGCAAAATTAAGAAAAACTCGATCTGGTTTCACCAGAATTCGTCGAACTAGAATATAAAAATCAGCGGAGATCGATCTGTTCGTAAATAATTGATTGAGATAGAACGTAATTTACCCTAGATTATTGGAGTAAGCCTCCTCTAATTCTGGGTTTCGGGAAGAGCGATTTCCGAATTTTCCGGTTCAATCTCCTGAGGAAAAGATTTTCCGGTGACCGAGAGAGACTTTGATTCTCTGTTTCTTACGATTTTGAAATCGACTTGATGAAATGGGAGAGAGATAAGAAATTTGCAGAGAATCTCACGTTAACATATACAGCTTCATTATGCAAATTGGCTGGAAAATATATTTATTTTTATTTACTTTTCTTTTATTATTTATCTCCTCTCTTTTTTTTTTTTCTTTTTTTTTTCTTCCGTTCACTCTCTGTCTCTCCTTTCCTTTTCTATCTTTTTCATTCTTTTAAATCTGACTATTATTTTCACATTATTTCACTATTTTTTTTGTTTTTATTTAATTATTGAATGTTGAAGAAACAAAGAGCAAAATAATTGTAACATGTTGTTTGTTAATAAATGATTAAATCCTTATCTATAGCAAGATATTTCGAGTGTATGTATATCTAGTGTATTAAGTTTGGATTAATTTCAAATGACTTATAAAAATACTACTCCACTAAACAGTGTGGTAGGGAAAAACATAATATGTAGAGTATAGTATAATGATCTTACGTGTAAAACAAGTTAAATCTGGAAATCCAAAATACGTATGCTATAATTGCTAGATCCTCTAGGGAATTGTAACGATTGTTTTAGATCACAATTCCCGGAATTATAGGTTTGTTTGGAAAAGTATCGAATTGTTTTCCTTTTACTAAAGTCACCAATCGTTTTTTAGGATTCTAATTTAGATTATTTAAAACATTTTAAAAATGGATCCCACCACCGACGAAACCATTCACCGTCGGCGATACGACTTTTCCTAGATCTATCCTCCCATGCAAAACCCGGAAATCTCTTTCTTTTTTCTTTTTTTATTAAAGAGTATTCAATTTAAAAACTTGGGGAAGTATTACAACATGAAAATATAAAACATAAGAAAAATATTAGATGAAATAAATAAAAGGATACTAAAAAAATATGGATTAATTTGATGATAAGAACCCAAAATTTCAAAGAGGACTCGAACGCTGACACAAATAACCGATAGACAACGACATAAGAAAAGATGTGTCTAATCGTATTCTTTTAGAAAATCGGAAACCACAATGCCGATAGATAGATAGCCAACCAAGAAACACAAAACTTCCTTTCAACCATGATTGAATGGGAAAAAGACAACGACGCAACCAAGAGGCTGAACACAGCTTTGAAAGGTACTGAAGAATGTGATTGAACCATTTCTTAGCTTGAAAGTATCTCGTCCTAAAGTTAATAGTGAGAAGCCACACAAACCGAAACTTGAAATCTCTATTTTATTGTTCTCAACATTTGATGATATACTTTTTTTTTTTAGAAGTTATGGTCAAACACGATTGATTTAGCAAAAATATTACTTACCTTTAAGATCTCCCTGTTATAGAAAATTTTCATTAAATTGTATGTTTAAAAGATTTCAGAGTAATTGATTTCCATAAAAATGATGTATATATATATATATATATATCTGAAACGATTTCACAGCCTTTCATTCAAATATAAATGTAATCATGATAATGTAAAAATAACAAAATGGAGCTTCGGTTTATCCATATCATAAATAAACCATTGAGATTTTAGACCTTATTTTTCTATGTAATCATCTAATCATTTATGAGATTTTATTTATTAATTGAAATATTTCTTATTCTTATTAGTGCTTTAATTCTTCATTTCTTTTACAAAGTATCATACAATATGAGTTTTATATTTTATGACCTTGAACCACAACATATAAGAATAACTCTGAAGATACTATAGAGTTGAAAAGATTTAAAAAAAAAATTAATGAAATTTAAAATTTTTGAAATTAAGTTTGATTAAATTTTTAAATTTAAAGATGCCACCGAGATAAACGAAACATTATCTCTGATTAAGTTTCAGCTTCATCTTTGCTTGATCAATTGTTTAGACCTGCTTTCTCACTTCATGTGTTTTCTTCTCTTTTTTCAAAATGTCATCCCTCATGGGAAAAAAAAAATTAAAAATTAAGCAATTCGTTGAAGTTGTGAGCAAGCCGAGTGAGTCGGTGGGTTTGTCACTTGTGATAGATCCACGACAAGACTGAATTATTAAGTGTTGACTAATTAAAGCGCGTTTACAGAAATTCCTCATGCAAAAGTATATAGTTATATTCCATATTGTACTGTTATATTATTTTAATTCAACGTCTTGTAAACAGTCCTGCTTGTAAATACTGTATTGGTCTATTCGCTAAAAACTATATATGTATTTGTATGGCAGATAATTATCACTCACAAACTCGATCAATTAATTATAAAAACTACTATGTTAACTCTTTTGTTTATAAAATGCTTATCTTTAACTCAAGCTGAAAACAATGTTTGGTCAATGTATCTTATTAAAAAAAACCATGTTTGGTCAGAGTATCTTATTAAAAAAGAAAAACAATGTTTGGTCAAAGTAAGAAACTAATTTCTACTCAAAGTTTTCCACAAATATTTATTTAAAATAATAATAACCTAAATTATAAAATTTGTGAATAATATCATAAAAGAAACTAAATTGATTTTTTTAAATTATGTTTATAAAAAAGAATTAAAATAAAATTATTGGTAAAATTTATAAGTAAGAGTAATTAAAGAGTGAATGAAAATAAAAAGTATGGCAAATACAAGAAAATAAACATGTATTGATATTTAGGGCCAATGATACAAGAAAATTATGAATAATGAAAGATTTAAAAAACCAATGATAAGGATTTGAAACTGAATGGGGATATACTTTGAATTAACTTTAAAACCATTAGACCACTAAATATTTTGATATTTAGGACCCTAAAATTTTATAAATAAAACAAGACTCTAGGCGAATGTTTAAAAATTTTCTTCTTAGGCACGGCCCTTGTTTCTACTTAAACTCTATATAACTGACTTGTATTCTAGTATATATATATATATATATATACTCTAAATTTGTTACATAAACGACTACAGAATTGATGATATGATTTTCTGTTTGGGATATATGGTTATAAGAAAAGTGGATTCTGCATGGATGAAGCTATATATAGTCAAAAGTTTGTGGCATATATAGCGTCTACAATTTCTGTATGTTTTCAAATTTGTAAAAGTCTCGACTCATAAGACTCTACGGGAAAACAAACGCAATTAATTTTCCAATTAATCTCAAACTTTGTTTTCCCCAAAAAGAAAACTCATAAATCTACAATCCGAATCTAACCTATTTTTTTAGCAATATCCTCTAATGAGGTGATTCTTTTACTCATAATTGCAATCACAGTTAACAAAGACAAAGGTCATACCGCCGGATGTCGGACAAATTAAGGATCATAACGTAATTTAATTGTATTGTGACTTATGAACCAAATACTTTTGAATAAGTCTTAGTTGGAAAATGGAAACTCACCTTCCCCCATGTGGAATCTGTTAATGGTGCATCATCTTCCCCATGTGTCATTAGGTCTTTTTACACCATTCACTTATTTTAAAATTAAAAGAATACATAAACGGTTTACTCAAAAACCATACAAAGTGATGAAAAGTTGCAACTTAATCAGTCAAATTATTTCAATCATAAATTATTATTTTTGTGCGTTGGGCTGAATTACACCTGTCTTTTTATGTTCGATGTCTATCAGAATGCAACTCCCAACATCAACATACGTTTATTATTTATTTTTATATCCTCCAAAATGTCATAAAGTATTTAATAATTTTAAAAATCGTTGTTGGACGGTCAAGAGCCCAGAGTTCGGAGTTCAGACTGTTGACTTTGGATGTTTGTCTACAAGACTCAAGCACAGATACAGGCCCATTTAAGGCCCACGTAAGCAAGAATCGAGGTATTATGTGGAACGCGTGGCAAGTGTACTGCTGAGTCAGAAGATCCATCGCATTCGCATTTATCAACCCTGTCTGGAAATTTAATTTAATTTTATAATTTTCATTTTTAGTTTTAATTGCATACACTCACATCGTCACAACGACAGTCAAAGGAAAAAAAAAAAAAAAAGGCAACTAAAAAAAAAATCGGATAATCGGAAATTGGTAAGATTTGATTTCTGGTGACCATCGTTGGATGTTTCGATCACCGTTAAGGATGGAATCTTCGTTCTGAGTTAAAATTCAGCGGAGAAGACAGTTAAATGGATTCCGAAGAAACGGCGCCGGTGCCGGTACCGGGGACGAAGAAGCAAAAGAGGGTTTTCTCTTCGTTAGCTTTACGATTCTGTACAGTGATAGTTTTCTCGATCATCAGCTTCTTCTTCTTATCGGTTCTATTAGGGATCTTTGTAATTTTCCTCAGTGAATTGTGGATTTCTTCTTCTTCTTCTGCTTCTCTTCATTCCCGCTGCAAAATTGTTTCCAGCTGTAAGTTTCTCTTTGTTCTGTGATTGAGATTAAAAGCTTTGATTCTACTAATTGATTGCAGATATTGATAGGTTTCTTATGCTAAATGCTCTCACTTGTTAATGAATCTCTGACAGATTAGTCTTAAGTTCTTAACTAACTATTCATTTCTTATGATTGAAATTGGAACTCTTGACATTGATTTTGGGGTTTTTTTTTTCATTTGATGAGTCTTATGGTGGAAAAGAGAAGACTTTTATGGATGAAAAAAATAGAGAAACTGATGTTGGTTATACTTACTTTTTGATGTAGCTGTTGACCTTAGGTCTTCCAAAGTGTGTGGCATTGGACTTTTGAACATCAAATCACAACATGTGTTTTACCCTTTTGAAAGAGATAAATTCAGATGTCGGTATGATTACTATTGGGCTTCTGTCTTCAAGGTTGTGAAGATATTTCAGCAAGTCTATGTCTTTTGCTTTTCAAAGTAAAACAATTTACTAATCCCGATATGTTTTCATTCGTTTTGATGATCGGATTTACAGGTAGAATATAAAGATAACCTAATGGGTCAAACACGGCTAGCGTTTTCAGAAGCACCAAATGAAGCTCTTCCTCCTGAGTGTAGACCTAACTTTGGTGCTGCATTGCTTACCAAGGATAACTTCAAGGCATGTTCTTGATTCTCGGACTTGAGATTTCAGTTAGTTTACTGTTCTGAATCGCATTGTGTTTCTGATTGCAATCTGTTTTTGTTTGTCCAGGTGAATGAGACTTACGATTGCTGGTACACATTAGGCATTCAAAAAATAAAGCTTTATCGGGATGGCTTTTTCGGTTGCCAAGCAAATGATCTTTCTTTCGCTCACATTGTTAGGCAATACTTTTTCGTGTATGTTTTCTCACTAGTGTTACTTGATCTGTATTTCATTTATGCATTTCATCATAACTGTAGTACAGAGAATTAGGTGTTTGTTTTGTAAATCGTACACTTTCTCAGTCTTGTATTAGCATTGTTAGTCGCCCAAATTGATCATCTTTCCATTGGGTTTTTTTTCTAGATTCTCTAAACTTATACGGTCATGGTTTAATGGAGGAGGAGCAAAGTACTGGAAGTATGATGTGATTGCTGGCATTGTCTCTGGCTTCTCAACTTCTATAATCACAGTTCTTATCATACGGATCTTAAAACATGCAAAATCTTGGTTCCCTCGGGCTTGTTGTTCAGTTAGAAGCCAGTTTTCTAAGGTGAATCTCTTGGTACAAGTGAAGCGTGCATGTTTGGTTCTTGTTTACTTCTCAGTTCTCGGATGGATGGCAACACACTACTTGAAAATTCTTTTTCCAAAGGCTTAGAAAAATACATTACTTGAGAGAGTCAGTGAGTCTGTAATGATTCGTTGTTGTGTGATGTAATCTTAAATCATTTACAGTAAAAGAAAGTAATACAGAGAACAGCTTATAAGTCTGATAATTAATCGAACAGCTTAAAACAATCTGTTTTACCAATTCTTCATGGAAACTGATGGATTCTTTTACAATAAAACTTGTACGGATCTCCGAAAAACAAAAGTTTTAGTGATATCTGACTTATTCTCATATAATGGATCTTACAACTCTAGTCAAGTAGATACTTGTGATGGATTAGAAGAAGTTACATTGCTTGGTTCCTCAGTTTCTTCTTCTTCATCAGTGTCCTGAAGATGATGAAGAGCAACTTTTGGCTTTTTTCGCTACGGAAGAAGCTTCTTCTTTCTCCTCCTCGTTTTTATCCTCAGTCTTCTTTCTTTTCAAATCCTTGTTATCTCTTTCATTGCTACAACTCTCAGGTTTCACTACTTCTGTCTTTTTCTCATTGATTGCCTTAGCTTTCTTCGCTTGCTCTTCACATTCTTCAAGGAAGTTTTGGGTTTCGGCATTACCCGCAACATCTGCTGGATTCTTCCCAGCCTTTGTCGTGGCTCTGACATTCGCTCCTTTCTTAACCAAGTACTTAACAAGGTCAAAGTGAGAGCCTTGAGCAGCGTAGTGAAGAGGTGTAAGTCCCTTGCGAGTGAGAGATTTCACAGAAACACCAACCGATAGTAAAGTTCTCACAACTTCCAAATGCCCCTTTTGGGAAGCAAAGTGAATGGCACCCATGTCATCTACTGCTGCCGCACCAATATCGGCTTTGTTCTTGCATAAGTAGCTCACGACCTCGTTGTGTCCCGCCCATGCTGCCAAGTGTAGTCTGTTTCCCCAAGAGATCATGATGTTAAGGAGAAAGAAATGGACAACAAAAGACCACAAAGATCATGAGAAGTAGATCAAAACTATCATTGCTCTAGCTATAATCTACGAACCAAATTGCTAAAAAACTTGACCATTCTCCTACCAACCAAATCAAATGCCAAGTATCAAGATTCAAAACCTAGAAAGCATAATCGTGCTTCCCACAGTGATGCATACAATATAGAGACCTTTGGCATAGATAAAGCTTCTCAAACATATTTTTCTTTATGTTCTTGATAAATTTTTGTTCATTTCACATCAGAAGATCATAATCAACGAGTAAATAATTGAAAAAGTATTTTAACATGAAACCTAGGTTTTGAAATCCCCACAAATCTCGATATGAATCCTAACTAAGGCTGTAGTTAGTAGTAAAGCAAAGAAAAGAAAAAACAACTCGAGATATTTTAACATTCATGATCAACCAGAAAAAGAAAAAAAAATCGGAGACCAGTGGTTTCGCGAGAAGAAAGGATACGGAGTTCGAGAATGCTTATCCCTAGAATTAACAGCCAAAGGATTAGAGCTGATAATAGATTGAACTGCTGCTAAATCACCAGATCTTGCCGCGGAATGAAGATCCGCCGATGCTCCTTCTCTTCCACCGCCGCTTCCGCCTACCATTTTCGTATTCTTCAGTGCTCCTTGTCCGTCTTCTCTGTTAAGCTCGTCGTTTCGTACCAGTGAATATGGCGGTTCGGGTGATATTCCAATGGGTCGGGCTAAAGCGCATAAATTTTGAGCTTAAGCCCAAACTAAGCCCATTTCAAGCGAATCATCTCAGTCTCAATGGACCGTTCCCGGTTATATATTTCGGTTCCAATAACCGGCAGACGATTTTATAAGTTGACTCAATAGCGTATTACGGTTGACGATTTCTTACAAGTTAACAACAGCCAAAAATGGTAAAATACATAGAAAAGAAAATTTTGCTAAAAGAAGAAAGTTTATTTTGTGCCGATTAATTTCATAATTATCGACGAAACACGTCATTTTTCAAGAAATTGTGGAATAATATATAATTTATAACTCTCATAAATATAAAATAAACGTAAGTATAGATTGACTCTTTGAAATAATTATTTTTAATGAAAAATATAAACAAATTAATCTATGCTATTTGGATTTTAAATATGTTTTTTAATAATAAAAATGTAAAAAAATAATCTTCAACGTGTATATATGTTTACACAATAAATAAATTTGTCAGGGACATTCACGTTTGGCTTGTATACGCAACTTAAGTTAAATTGTGGTAGAGTTTAATCATAAATTTACTTTTACAAACTTAAAAAATAAAAATTCAATATCAAGAAGTTGACCCTCATGTCTTATGTGAAATCACTAACATTTTGGTCAATCATTTAATAAGAGTGCTGATGACATAGATATGTTATAAATTAAATCTTAACTCTTTTTCTTTTGTAGTGGTGTTTCAAACAAAATAACTCGACTTGTTTTATATATGACCAAACAAAAAAAATGAAAAATAATATAGTATATCAATTATTAATGTATCCGTCCAATGTGATGCAGTTCATGCTTCATGGGACAAAAAAGATTAGGTAGGCCGCAGGATAAAGGGATGAGATTGCCAGCTTTGAAAATGAGAGTAATATAGGTCCAATCTTCATGGGAAGGTTCCTCAAATCAATATGTATCGCTTTTTTTTTTTTTTTTTTTGAATTGAATATATGTATCACTTTTACACCATCGAGATTTCAAATGATATAAAAAACATAAAATGTTTTGTCTTCCCAATTGATATGATTAATATTACACATCAAGTTGCATATAATTGAAGTTTATGCGTGCTGCGTAGTATGGGTGATATCATATGATTGATCCATGCTAAACATTACTAAATTATATATATTGGAAACATCTTGCTCGTTGCGAATTTAAATAATCGCATTCAGTGAACATGAAACAGACATGTGGTTCGTAAGGAAGATTTTTACGTATTTTTCATCGAATCAAATTATAAAATAGTTAAGAATTTCAACTCAAAACTCACATACCTTACATTCTCATAATTTTTTTGTTTGTTTTAGTTTATATTGACAATCACAACCAGCCTTTAAACACTGTCTATTTTTACATTTATGCAGGCTTTATTATAATAAATCTCAAGTCCACAAGCAGCCAATTCATCAGAGTCATACATACGTGTTATCCTTCCAAATATGGTCTTCTTTATATAATTAAAAAAAAAACTCCAATCAAAAGTTGAATAATTGACAAAAAAAAAAAAGATAGGGATAATGGAGTTTGGGATATTGTAGGAGCCAATTCCATACAGATACGGAGCCCTACGTTTCCACAATATTTTTTTTACTTAATATAAACATTAAATATTAGTATTGTGAGACAGCAATCCTCATGTTGGGGTCACAAATTCACAATATAACAATCACTCCTCTCAAGTTGGTACTTTGAATTAATCAAACGTCACGATCCCAATAGTAATATTCGATTGTAAATGCACTTGATAACGTAAATAAGTCAAGATCGATTTTTATTTTATAAAAAGTGTATCAAGATCGATTTATGCAATATTAGTTTGTTTTTTATAACCGAGAGGTAACATTATTATTATTTATTTTATGTGTATTATTGACGCCGTTTGTTTGTATCCATTTTATATACATACTTGTTCGAATTAGATACTGTAGAATTGTTTAACGTATGATATATATATACATGCCATTTATTCATACCAACAATGACTGTTCCGTGTTCCTACCAATGGTTTGGATGAGGATCTTATCTGATTATGACTTCCATGAAATCTAAGAAATTATAAATGGGAAATAAACCTTTGCGCCAAGTAAAAAGACGCAAAACTATTATTGGCTTATCACAAACCCAATTTCATGTAATTTTCATTAGCTTCGTCTATCCGAATAAAATCCCACTAAAGTAATCCACTTTCTAAATAATTATACAACAAAATATGGAACTCTTAAAATATAAAGACAAGCAGCAACATTATCCGGTTTTCTTTATATATGGATGTGCGGGAATATATGCTAATGTTCTGGGGAAATATAATTAGTTTCTTTTTAATCAAGAACAGCTCCAAAACCAATGTATCAAATTCAGACCCACCTAAAAGTTATCGACATAATCAAAGTTATCATGTAGGTTCAACTATTGAGGAATCTAAGAAATATACCCGACCCAACTTAAGATATTTTAAATAATTGATTCGAAGAGAACAAAACCAAGTGAGCGGTGACGTATAATACCAGAAAAAATAGAGCCATTTGTTTTTGTTAATGAATATGGCTAATATAGTGTTAAGTGTTAACATTGATTCTTACAATTTTGGCAAAATGATTAGCATCTTTTGATACAAAGTTACATTCTTTTAGTATTAAATGATACAACCAACAAAACGTGAAACTACAGAACAAAGCTCGAAATGCAATTACGCACACTCCGAATTTTATAACGGAAGTATTGAAAATAGGTGGTGACAATAAAAATATCTGTTTATATTAAAAAAATGAAAATGTTTTTATAATTTTTAATGAGTTTTACAGAATCTCTTATTTGAGAAACGATGTTTCACAATTTTCGCTTTTTCTCACACTTTTTTTTTTTAATTATTTTAATAGGTGAGATACTCTTTGAGAGTCGCCTGATGGATATGGCCTAAGATCCATTATTTTTCACTTTGTTTGTTTGGCATCAGACAAATTTCTTATTGCATAATTAATACTTTGAAATAGTAGTATATAAACATCCAAAATATGGCTATTTGTTCATATGCAGAAACGAAAACAGTTTTCGTAACGTAATAGCTAAACAAAATTTCCAAACTCTTACATTTATTTTTTCCAAAAATTAAAAATAAAAGTCTAAAATCGTGGTAAAGTAAAAGTTTGAATATTTTTTAGTCATGTTTATTTTCCCAAAAAATATATAAACACAAAAAGAGAGCAAAAGTATATTTTAGGAAAATATAATTAAAGAAAAAAGGGCCATTTTACATATATATTTTAATTTATAACTCTGAAACAAATGTTGTCATCAAGACAGTACATGACCCCTTTTTAAACCCATCCATCTCCATTATCACCATTGAAGAAGAAGAAGGAAGAGAGATAAAATACTCAGAAATCGAGTCTTCTTTCTGATATCAAAACCCTAGGTTCGTTCTCTAAAACCCACACCAAATCCTACTGAGAAACAACAATGCTTCAACCTTTCTCTTCTTCCTCTGTTTTCTCGAGAATCCTCGAGAGTTTCTTGGTTTAATAAGGATCGTTGTTGAGGGAGAAAAGATCAAAGAACATCCATTGATTTTCTCATTGATTTGCTATGGAATTGGGTAAATCTCGATTGTATTTCTGCAATTGCTTTACTCCTTGTAGATTTTCAGATTATTCTTTAGCTGGAAGTGATTATCCAGACGCCATAGCTTTGAATTTCAATTGTATTCCCAAACTTTCTTCTATCATCGCTAAAGATTGTTCTGATTTCTCTCTTTTCTTCTCGATTCGTTGCTTATAAACTTCAATCTCTTTCAAAATTTCGTCTTGAGTCAATCAATCAAAAAATCTTTTGAGTCACTTCACAAAAAAGGTAAAAAATACAATGTTGTGTGTATCATCTTCGTTTGCTCTTTTGGGCCCTGCTTCAGCTATGACTATGGCTTCTTCTTCACCAGTTTCTAGGTTTGTTGGATTTGGTCATCGTACTACTCTCAGGTGATTTACTTATTCTCTTCACTTATGCTTTTATATATATATATATATATATATATATGTTCTTGTTATGAGTTTGTATTGAAAGATGTGTAGGGTGTATAAATTGGTAGAGATCTGCGATTGGGATACATGGGTTTATGTTGTTTACGATAATCAGGTATGATCATGATCAACGTCTTCGTCGTTGTTCTGGGACTGGAATTGAAAAGAAGATCCTTTTCCTCCGAATAGGACTGCATCAGCTTCTGCTTACCCTCTCTTTATCACTCAGCTTAATAAAGACTCACCAAGACCCAAATGTTACCAAGAGGTTCATTTTGTAATCCACAATATGATGCTTCCTTGGATCTTGAATCGCCAATAATGATGATGATACCTGAAACTGAAAAGATGATTCTTGTTGATTTTGGCTTTCACAAGGTATTTTTTAAATAAGTTTTTCTCATGTTTGCTATTTCTTGATTTACTTCAATTACAGGTCATTAAGCCAGCCCGCCAAATGTTTACTCGGGAGATCTCTATCCAATCGAATGACAGTGAAATTTCGATTGCAAAGGTATATAAGAAATTTCTCTTGTTAAGGTATAATCCCTGACTCTTGGTGATTTGCTTCAGACCATTATTGAACATTGAAATGGGTATGGGTTTGCTGACTGACCTTCTTAGAGACTTTTCATTAGTTAGGTCTGATGCTTTGCGAAAAAAAACTAAACAAATTTGGTGAATTTATCTCCAGTCATGTCATATCCTTGAAGCTTTTACTCATTTACTTATGGAAATGTATGCACAGGTTCTGTTGTGCATTGCTGCTGAAGATGAAGCCTTCTTGGCTTTTAACCGAGACAGGGATGCTCAATCACTCATGAACGAGAGGGAAAGTGTCCAAGATCAGTCACTCATGAACGAGAGGGAAAGTTTCCAAGATCAGTCACTCATGAACGAGAAGGAAAGTGTCCAAGATCAATCTGATCCGATGGATACTGACGCTGAGGAGCTATTGCAGTTAGAGGGGAAAAGTATATCCGAATGGTTGAGTGAACTGGATGCAATTTCCAAAGAAGTAGAGGCAGAGTTAGTCTCCGAGACATTGGCTGCGACTTGGTTCAAGTTCTTGAAGCTGTAAATGTAGTTCTCTTTGATTTGAAAGGCTTCAAAAGGACATCTATTCCTTTAGACAAGAAGAGTTCCTATCTTCACTCTGTACTTAACTGTAGAAGCAGCAGTGGTAAAGTTTCCTCTTTAGGCTTTCTCAAAACCGAGTTTTTCCCATTCTCATTAGTTACCTCTAATCTCTAATGGATTTTGTTTTCTTCCATGTGCAGCATTTCTGCTTAGTGTAATATACATTGAAGTTTGTGGCGACTTGGTGTGTCAATTGTCGGATCTCCAGTTGGGGAGGATTTTCTGATTTGGCCTAAAATGGAGTACCCTGAGGAACTCTTTAAAAGCAACTTCAGGACAGAGCTTGTTCTCTATTGTCAATGGAAGGTGCGTTGATGATCCTGGATCAATGGCATCAGACTTAACGGCAAAATCACTCGAAGACCTCAAGATCGCGACTAACAGAGACATTATAGGGATTGCTCTTGCCAATTTGATTGTAAGTCCTATCACCTAAAATCTTTAGCTCCAAAAAGATTTCATACTGATAGATTCGAAATTGTCTTTTTGATTCTTTTCAGAGGCTTCATTGGAGACGTGCTTGAAGTCATCCCTGGACTAATGCTGACTGCTCCTCTTGGACAACTTAACAACATCAGTAGTTTTAATCCTCCATTGTTGCGGCCTCAAGATCTTAGGTAAAAACTGTTTTAATATCCAAGATTCTGCAAACCCTTAAAATTCTTGATCTCACATTCGGTTTCTGCATCGAAGGTTGGCTATTTCGGCTGCAGAAAGGCTGTTGATTTTGCAACCTTGTAACTGGCCACTTCGAAGAGACCTTGGTCTGATGCTCTACTACAGCAGGTACAGATTGAAATCCTTAAAAAAGAGTGTTTTTTTTGTGTTCCTTGTTCCGGTTTAGTTCTATCCATTCAAAAATCTTGAATTATTGAGATATGGTTTAATTGTGGACCAGGCAATATGGAGCGGCGGTTCAAGAGCTGAGCATATGTATGGCCTTTGTATCTGATGAAGAACAAAAGGTGTTGGAGCTATTTGTAGAGAAACTTCATCTACTTCGTCTGTTATCTTCATTGAAGCCTCTTGGCTCTGATCGCTTGACAGTTCCTTGACTTCTCTGTCTCTATCTTTACTCCACTTGTAAATATTCTTTCTCTGCGTCTCTGTAGTTGTGTTTGAAGAACCTTTGTGTGAGACATGTAACTTTTGTTGTTTGTAACTCTACTTTGTTTTCTGATCAGATCTAATGGATTTGTGTCTCCGACTAAATTTTGATTTCTCCGTGGATCTATCCTTTTGGTCCTTGACAGCTCAGCTTATAAGACGAGCTGGTTCTATCATCGTTTAGTGACAATTGTACTTGTTGATAAGCGAGTGAACCGATTGAGATTTGGATTTATGGACAACATTTATCGGTTTTACTTAAGGTTTAATCCGGGTGGGGACGTGGGAGGAATTCAAGGGGAATTTTTTTTAAAAAAACCTTCTCCCTCAGCAGGAAACAATTATAAGCTAAACACTAAACCGGAAAAATATTAAAAAGAATAAATATCTTTTATAAATAACCGTTTTTAGTTTAAAATGAAAAAAAATTATGCGACTTATAGCTTAGATGATTATCTTAGAAAATTCTACTTTTCAACCTTTTTATTTTAAGTGAAGCTCTAAAGTCTTTAGAAAGTAAAAAATATACTAGTTTAGAGTCTTTTATCAGCTTCTAATCATCTTTTACATGCTCTAAATAAAGTTTAGAATCTACGGTTATCGGATATTAAAAGTTAAATCACATACAGATCAATTTTAACATATAAGTTTGGTAATGTAGTATTAGTTTAGTTAAACCAACCAAGAAACAAGATAGTTTGGTATTATCTAGGACGTAGGAATTGAAAAGAAATATGTGACTTGTGCATGCATCGATCGTATAATATGCATAAACCGAAAGAAGTGGCAATATAAATTTCTAAAAATGCAACACTTGTACCATTACCTGTCATTCTCTCTTCATATTTTTGATGATTACGCACTCTGATTCTCTGAACAATCAGTTCCTTAACTTATAAAGCTTATCAAAAAGATTATAAAAGACGAAAATTGTTAATATTTTCCTTTTGAACCCCGAACACAGTGACCTAATATATCGACTACATGTTTTATTCCTCTTTTATATATCGCGACATTATAGTTTGGTGTTAGTAGCTTTTGTATCCTCCTACACACAATCACAATCTCCTGTGTTATATAAAGATTATCTTTCTATCCAACATATTATAGTTTCGACATTTGAAGGTGCTGGAATTGGGGACCAATGTTACTCTTACGCCTAATTGAGCGTTCATCTTTTATTAACAGCTACATACTTAATTACAGAGTTTCCTAGAAATTATGAGTATTTATTTTTAACAAAATTCCATTTCATTTTTTGTTTGTTTTGGTATCTTTAAAATTTTGTTGAGAATGTCAACACACCCTTAAAACAAACAAAAAAAAACAGAATCTGAAATCAATGTAAGAAACAAAAAAGATTTTACACATACATATTATACTAACAACAAGGAAGATATGTTATATGGAAAAACAGATTTCACAAAAAAATATCTTAACCAGTACTTTGACAATCTTAAAAATATATATAATCCTTTGACAAACAAACTATCGGACGTAGGTGACCGAAAAGAATCTATCAAATTTTTTTTTCGACAAAAAAACCCATCAAATTTATAAAATACTATTATGACCAAGTTAATATTATATTAGTCCTAAATTTTTAAAAAATACAAATATACGAGTTCAAACTAATTTGATAAAAAAAGATACGATGAATATTTTGCTATCACATAAAAAGTCAGTATAATTCCTCTGATATTTACGAAAAACTATCATTGTACATATATGAAACTTATAATACTGACAAATTAATATTTGGAGATTAGAACTTTACATAACTTTCCAATGGATAATATTAGGGGCCTGATATTACCTTCACATAAAATAAAAAATCTAATTAAACAAAACAGAACAATTATTGATTTTTCATTTTCATAATTAATAAATAGTAGCATTTACCAAAAAAATAAATAGCCCCACACACACTCATCTTGTGTGCAGGAAAAAGAAAAGTAAAAAAAAGCGGAGCAATGGACTCCTGTTTCTTCTTCTTCCTTCATCTCCACATTCTCTCCTAAATCCTCTCTTCACCACTCCCTTCTTAGCCGCCGATCTTCCTCTACTCTTCTCCTCCGTATCAACTCCGCCGTCGTCGAAGAACGTTCTCCGATCAGTAATCCAAGCGACAACAATTGGCGTCCTCAGGGCAAAACAAAAAAACTCCACAGTCGAACCAATCACACCCTGGTTTCATCTCCGGCGAAACAACGACCAGTAATGACTCTCGCAACAGCTCTTCACCACCGTCGAAGATGTCATCAACACGTTTATCGATCCACCGTCACGTCCTTCCGTTGATCCAAAACACGTTCTCTCCGATAACTTCGCTCCTGTGCTCGACGAGCTTCCTCCAACAGAGTGTGAAATCATCCACGGCTCTCTTCCGCCGTCACTCGACGGCGCTTACATCCGTAACGGACCGAACCCACAGTTTCTCCCTCGTGGTCCTTACCATCTCTTCGACGGCGACGGTATGCTTCACGCGATTCGGATTCAAGGTGGTAAAGCCACGCTCTGTAGCAGATACGTCAAGACTTATAAATATAACGTTGAGAAACAATCCGGAGCTCCGGTGATGGTTAATGTCTTTTCCGGATTTAACGGCGTGACGGCGTCAGTAGCTCGTGGAGCTTTAACGGCGGTTAGGGTTTTAACTGGACAGTATAATCCAATTAACGGCGTTGGATTAGCTAATACAAGTCTCGCTTTCTTCTGTAACCGTCTCTTTGCTTTAGGAGAATCTGATTTGCCGTACGCCGTACGATTAACGGATGATGGAGATATTGAGACGATCGGACGGCATGACTTCGACGGGAAATTAGCGATGAGTATGACAGCTCATCCTAAAATCGATCCGGAAACCGGAGAGACGTTTGCTTTCCGGTACGGTCCGGTTCCACCATTTTTAACGTATTTCCGGTTTGATTCCGCCGGTAGAAAACAAAGAGACGTTCCGATTTTCTCGATGACGTCTCCGTCGTTTATCCATGACTTCGCGATCACGAAACGTCACGCAATTTTCGCGGAGATTCAGCTTGGGATGAGAATGAACCCGGTGGATTTGATGATTGAAGGTGGATCTCCGGTTGGTACTGATAACGGGAAAACACCGAGGCTTGGGTGATTCAACGGTACGCCGGAGATGAATCGGAGATGAAATGGTTTGAAGTTCCTGGATTCAACATCATTCACGCTATTAATGCTTGGGATGAAGATGATGGTAACTCCATCGTTTTGATCGCTCCGAATATTATGTCGATCGAGCATACTTTAGAGAGGATGGATCTTGTTCACGCCTTGGTTGAAAAGGTAAGATCGATCTCGTCACCGGAATCGTGACACGTCATCCTATCTCCGCCAGGAATCTGGATTTCGGGGTGATTAATCCGGCGTTTCTCGGGAGGCGGAGCCGGTTTGTCTACGCGGGGTTGGAGATCCGATGCCGAAAATCTCCGGAGTGGCGAAGCTTGATGTGTCTAAAGGAGATAGAGATGATTGTACTGTGGCGCGTAGAATGTTCGGTCCAGGCTGTTACGGCGGCGAGCCGTTTTTCGTAGCTAGGAATCCTGATAATCCGGAGGCGGAGGAGGATGACGGTTACGTGGTGACGTGTGTTCACGATGAGGTGGCTGGAGAATCGACGTTTCTGGTGATGGATGCGAAGTCGCCGGAGCTTGAAATCATCGCCGCCGTGAGGTTACCGCGAAGGGTTCCGTACGGATTCCATGGGCTATTTGTGAAGGAGAGTGACCTTAATAGGCTTTAGCTTGCTAACGACACCAGTTTAAGAAATAATTAAGTGCTTAATTACTTTCCGTACAGCGATTCAAAATGCATAGTGTTTTTACATTTTATACATGATTAAAGTATACATCGTTTGGTGGTGGTCGATGTATATAAAAATACCAAAGCTTATAAATATTCTTCTATCTTTTAATTATTCTGCCTCTTTATTTGGGAACAAAGCTTATAAATATCCTATAAATTTCATTACGGCAGCTGTAGGATTTTTTCTTATAAAGTCTGTCACAAATATATTTTCTGTTACATAAAATATATTTAAAAGAACAAAAGTGAAATATATTGAATTGAAAATATTAAGATGGAAATGCTAAGTTTTAATTCTTTATTTATATAACAATGTGGGTACTTTTGTGACAAAAAAAAATTTTGAAAAACCTATAGGTGGATATACCAGTTAATGGAAAAAGAAAAAAAGAACATAGAAACGTGAAAAAGATTGTGTTTTCGTGGTGGGTGAATGGTGGGACCAACGATACATTATTTTGAGCAAAACATGAGGTCTTCTAGTCTTTTATGGATATGGATATGACGTTATTTATAGCGAATGCAACTATGAATAAAAACCTCTTAAAACAATCTTAATTGTTTTGATATTTATGTAACGTATTTTAAATAAAAATCATTTTTAGCATTATGAAAAGCTTTTAAAAAACCCCATTTCCCATCATTGTGATTGATTTTGTAGATGTCGTCGAACCAAAGCAAACAAGGGACCAACCAAAGCAATAAACGAACGAGTGTGACCGATACGGAGAATGACACAGATATACATTTATCCTTTTGTCTGAGGCCAAAGGTACAATTATTTACTTATGAGTAAAGCCACAATTAAAACCAATGGCTGATATTGATTTGAGTAAATGTGTCTGTCCAAAGCTTCGGGATCAAGTTTCACGTGATGAGTGAACAATTTCAACAAAATATCAAATTTTGACATTTATAGCAATGAAAACTATTGCGACAGACTCGGTTCGTCACATAATTTAATCAACCAGATCAAATGTTTTAATTTAGTAATAGAGTCTTAAGAACCAATTCCATAACTAACCTCTAGATTTAATATCGCTAGACTGGTTAAGCAAATACTGGTTAACGTTGTGACTACTGACTAGTAAACTTGACCAACCTTATTGAAATATAGATCATTACTCATTAGGCTAAACATTTGAATTCGGTAATAAGATTTTCTGAACGAACCTATGACTACAAGTTAAACAATAGGAGTGGTTAGGTTAATCAATCTATGGATTCGACCAAAATGCAAAAATCTAAACCATAGATTTGAAAATTAGATCCATAGGAAGACAAGTCATTGTTCAGGTGATAGTTACTATGATGGCTATATATATCTAAATGCCAACCACACAAAAATGGTCCCCATAGGATTTGAGCTCTATAATCTAACGTAAGGACATGCATTGTTGAAATTGGATATTTTCATGGTAAAGGAAAAGACACTTTTAGCCCCGAATCTTGCAATGAAATGAAGTCCAAACATATAATAATATTCTATTTTTGTATTCCTTTAGATATGATTATAGGACTCATAAAGTAGAAAATGAGCACTTACAAGATTTTGGTGTAGGCATGAAACATAAACCTATCTGTCTGAAACAGAATCCGGGAATCTGATTCTTCTCTTTCTAGCTGCTCGGACCGTGGAAAACTTTGCGATGACAAGAACTTGGAACCGGGTCTGTACAAGAAAGAATTTGGAGAAATGCAAGAAGGGTAAAGAGGAAGAGGGTGATAGATAGTTGAATTGGGGTTAAATTAGTAATCATATAAAGTATATGGTATAGAAAGAATTACATGTCAACTAAAACAGGGAAAGTTTTGCTCTCATCAAGTTTTTCATCTTTTTTAGATTCTATGATTTCTTCAGAGGACCGGAAAAAAAGAAAAAAAAGTTGGTGGTGTGGAAGTGATAAAAAACCGTACCAAAAACATATTCTCCTACATCTTGAGCATGTGTGAATCAGCGAGAGACGAACTAAGATCTTCTCGGGATTGCGATCTCCGACTTTGGAGACGCATTTGACTTCTGCGAGGGAGGACCAGAAGGAACTACTGCTGTCATATTGCATATCCCTAAGCTATCAGAAGAACAACTATGCAAAACGCAGCTGCTCGATGAGTACAATGAAGATTCCATGAGCTGTGCGCTGCTTCCAAAACTAAATGGCCTACGCGGTGATCCCCGGACTGTTGGACTCAATGGTGTCTTTACCCCTGAAGAAGAAGGAAATCGCAGACAAAGAAAAGACAATTTTAAGAACTGAGAAGTTGGAACAAAGAGATTACAAAGAACTGGCAATATCTCATGATTATGCACGTTAAGTTACCTGTACTCATAGGACTCCACCGCTGGAATCTGAAGGGAGACAGGATGTTAAGAACAGACGAAGCTGAAGGCGTTATTGGGCCTAAAAAGTGGGAGATAGGACTTTCTAAAGAATCTTGGCATACAATTGCTGACGCGTGCTAGTGCACAGAGAAGCAGAAGCAATGAGACGAGCAAAGCAGATATAAGGGCTATTGGGTTTATCTTCATACTCAAAGTCTCATAGCTCTTTAATCCCAATGTAGAAGAAGATAGACCCTTCCCTGCTTCCAGAAGAGCCATTCCAAGTGTCCAAGTTATACTCCCAGACCCAATAATAATTTGCTTATCTGTAATATACAAACCTTCTCGTAACAGGGAGACTAGTGTGTGTGCTCTAAAAGCAGTACTGTTCAATGAAGGGTTGTGGAGAAACACTAGTTCTGGCAACTTGCCAAGCCTTTTCACAAAATTCCTACCCTTTTCCAAGGACATCATCAAGGGAAGCTTCAGCATAAATTGAA
>CM051389.1:10842777-10867777 GCA_028015245.1 Cardamine occulta
GGAACGTGGCTACGCGCTTCTATGTGCTTCGTATCCAACTTCAGATTGTCACATTAAGATGATCCCTGAGGAAGAGCTCTTGTCTCTTCAGCTCGCAACCGCCAACGACTGATCTCGTTCGCCTTGATTTAGCGTAAAGAACCGTTCTTTTTGGTGTAATACGGCTTCGTTTGTAATGCTTTGAGTTTGAGACCTGAAATCGTGATTTTCAAACTGGAAATGAAATTTTTTAACACAATCCAAATTCGATTTAATGACCCAAAACAGTAATGTACATTCTATCATACATAGTATAATCGATAATGATTAGTCGAATACCCTGAAAGGTAGGCTTAAAGTTGCATACAATCTATAGACTAAACGCATTAACCAAGTAGTCTAACAGAGAGAGAGATCTAAGTAGTGAACTACGTTTTTGATTGAAACATTAGGAAAGTGAAGAGATATCTAGAATTTAAATTAATAAACACACAAGAGGGTAGACTACTAATTCAGAGCCAGAGAGAGTGAAAGTGTTAGCTGCAAATTTGAAGAGGGAGAGATATTACAATAAAACGACAACGTAGAGACAAAACGTAGACACAGTCACAGAGACACCAGCGATCCATCAGTGGTTGGTTACTCACCATCTTCCTTTTTCTTTGTCACTGTTCTAATCAGTAGTAAGCATGCTGAATATGGTGGTGGTGCGGGTGACGATGGTAAACTGGAGGGGGAGGAGCAGGTACTGGACTGCAGTAGCCACCATATACTGCTGGATAATTGACCGGAGAAGCTTGGTATGATCCATGAACCGCCTCGGGTGAGTATTGATATGGAGGGCTCCTGTTGCTGTAGATGGTAGGTGGGGGTGTAGTGTATGCTGGTATACTGTACTGAGGAGAGTGGCTAGGGGATCTAATGAATGTTGGTTGAGGCGGTGGGAAGGAGGAGACATAGGCATTTGTGATACGACCTGCTTTGGCTGGTGGCATTGGACCATTGTAGCTTGCACGGGTTCTCTTGTTGGCAGGAATCACTGCTGGTTTCCTCTTCTCGGTTTTGGTCTTCTCTAGCTGATCCAACCGCTTCTTGAGATTCTCGGGCGGGAATTCTTCCTCGAGTTTGTATTCTTCTATGCACTTTAGGACTGATCTGAGTGCTGATTGCTCCTTGCGCGCCACAAGATGCTAGGAAAACATAAAGAACGTATCAGAAGGCTTACAGATTTACCCATAGACAATGCTAAAAAAGAGTGGAAGAAACAGATTACAGACTCGAAAGTCCCTGCAAAACTGGAAACTAATTTGAGATAAAAGAGTAACACAAATAGAGGGAAGTACCATAGCTCGGCCAGGATTGTTTGGGTCCTCTGTGATTAAAGCTGTTGATTTCTTTGAATCCCTTAGATAAGCTTTCAGCAAAGGAACAGGAGGGAACTTGTGTACAAGACCGACTTCAAAAGTGAAATGAACCGCATCAAGCTGTTGTCCCCTAATGATTAACTCTTCAATCATCTCTGCGTAATACATAACAAAACTCACCATTTCAGATAATATTCACAAGTTCCCATGAGAAAAGACAACTACTTCAGCTTCCCCAGATACAGGTAAAAACATCTAAAGTTGGGTAGCTAATCACAAGTTACATAAAAGTTGAACCTATATTCACATGGACTAGTACTAAACAAGAAGTAGCATAGTATGTTCCGGGCCAAAGAACTGAGAAATTACCAGGCATTTGGTCACCCAAACCAACTGAAACAGCAAGCTTAGGCATCTGTTTACGCCAAGCTGATCCAACCACAAGCTTCCTGTAAAGAGCAAGATCTTGCTTCTTGACGATTCCAAAAGTCACAAGATGCTGCAGAAACGTATGAACATCAGGGGTTTTCACGTTCTCTATTCCTCCTCTCTCTTCCAAACTCGCCTTCCAAATCTCAGCAATCTCCTTAGCTTTCTCCTTAACGCTCGGAGTTACAAGCAGCCGTGATTTCCCCATCACAGGATCAACCATAACTGGAATCAAACTCTCAAGAATCACAACACAAGCCCATCCAAAATCGTTAGTTACTTTCTCTCCACCGCCTCTTTTATCAACCGGAAAAACCTCAGATACTGCCTCAAGTACTAACTTCGGCGGATCCACACAATCAACCAACGCCGCCGGAATCTGTGACCGGAGATTCTCCAATTCCTTCTTCCGAGCGATAACAAAATTCCAGAATCCTCTTGCGTCCATCTTCAGGCAAAGCGATTTCAGTGCCGATAAAAGCCCGTCGCCGTCGTCTACCTCACCGATATCGTCCTCATCGGCGGCGCTTGAACCACCGTCTCTAGCTTTCTCTAATGACTCTAGGGCAGCTCTAGCTCGTTCCTCAACTTTCCCCGCCGCGATCTCAACGCTGTGGTCAATAGTGACTTCTCGATGCTTGAGTAACTCAATCGAGGTCTGCGTCTGGTTATCTAGGGTTTCAATCATCTGTTTCAGAGCTTCAGATTTCTTCATTAGGTTTTGCTCTAAAGAACTGAAATGATCGGAGAGCTCTTTCCACAGAAGATTGCAGCTCGTCATTAGTGACGTCTGCTTCTGAAACTCGTCGAAACTCGGCTGAGCTGACTCAATCAACTCGCCTCGATCGGGGGATGACCCCATCTCCGGTTAATCGGACGGTGAACAAACTCAAAACTCGGTTCGATTTTTCCACAGTGAGAAACAAATAGAGAAGAAGGTAAACAAAGTGATGAACTGATTTTTGCAGAAAACCTAAAAATGGAAATAGTAGAAGAATAGAAGAATTCTGACGTGGATAAGTCAGAAGAACGACACGTGTCATGGCGTCTGAACTATGGCGCGGTAATGACAGCCATCTAGAGTGCGCCTTGTGTGCGTACTTTAATAACGGCAGCAGTAGCACCAATTTCCTGATTGGTTGTTGCTAACGTGAACGGAGGACGCGTAGGATTTAAGAGGCTTGGATGGAAAATGGTGTTTTGGTATGGTAATAAACCGAAATCATATCGGTTTATGTATCGGTTAAAGGGAAAAGAAAGAAGAAAAAAAGGAAAAGCTTGGGAGAAAGAAGTGGGCCAAGCCCACTGACCACCACCTGCATTGAGTCAGAAGACAGTGAAGCATTGCCGGCTTAAATGTATGCAAAATCGTACTTAAAGAAATTTTAATTTGTAAAAACTATATAAAAGAGATTGTATTAATTATGTGTTAGTATTTTCAAAAAAAAAAAAAGCACGTAGAGTGAGAAGAAATAGGCATGCGTTGGACTGAATATTTGTGTTTCTAGACGTGATGCTTAAGTAAGCACAAAACCTTTTTACACTAATTATTTAGTTTGCTTTTACAGAGTATATATCTAAACTAATAACATTCTTTTATACGTGACGTCGTGACCTCAGATTCCTACCCAAATTCATACTAACTTCATTTAAATTCTTTTTAGTTCTTCGACACAAATGTTAGGATTTCGGTACTCGTCGGGAGTGTTTGTTTAGATGTGAGCCTATCTTATTGTATCATTTGGTCTAGTTTTTTTTTTTTTTTTGGTATGTTGTTTGCTATTTTTATAGTTTTTGGTCTTTTTTTCTTATTGGTCTCTTTGTAACTTCTGTTACAAGTGGTGTATAACTTAACATTATACCAATATATATATATATATAGGTTGCTAAATAATATTTTCTCCATTCTTAATTATAAAAATTGTTAGATTCACCCAGTACATTTTACGCCTGATCCTGTCTGGCTGGTTAATCCAGGCCCTGGACAGTATTTCAGTTCGAATTTAGTATTGAAATCTGCCAATAATAAATTTGGAAAAACTCAAAAAAAACTTCTATTAACCCGTCATCCAGCCGGTTTAACCGGTCCATCGCATTGTGGATCAAGAGAAAATTTCAATATATTTAAAAAAATTTATTTTAGAACTTTTTTAATTCAAGAAAATGTTTGATTTTAAGAATAAAATAGTGTTTAACAATTATTTTTATAACTTTATAGTATTTAAAGCACGTACATACCACTACTCCTTTTATTATTTCTCACTCAAGCACAACACACTAATTGTTTGTGTTTCTATATTATTTGTTTTTAATCTTTGTTTATAACCATTATTGTCACTTCATATTGTATAATAATAAAATATTTTCTATATTTTTTTGTAGTTTTTGTCTTATGATCAACATAATGATTATAATATTTCAAATGCTCTTGTATTATAATAATTCATTATAATGTTTATTTATGTTGGCTAAGATGTCTTATATACAATACCATAATTCTCAGATTTTTTATTTCTCTCCACTTTGTATAAGGGATAATCTATTTAACCATCATGAAAACATTTTCTTATATTACTAAGCTACTATTTGACATTAAAAAAAATTGTTTTCATACCATGATGTTTTATTAGTTTATTTTTACTATATAATATACAACTATACATATATACATATATATATATTAGTTTATTGATCCGCGGTCGATGTAATCAACCCGTGGTCAATATAAAAATATTGGATTCACCTTATTTTAGTTCTATTTATTTATTAATCTTATTCTTTATATTTCAATATTTTTAATATAATTTTATTTATTTCTAATTATAATATAAAATTTTATTGTATAACATAAATTTTCATTTTCACCTCTCATTAAGTTTTGTGTCTCTAGACAGCTAGCTATAGAACAATCATGTATTTTTGCCACCTAATCTAATATAGCCAACTTATATTGATCACTAGACCGATTTTCTAAACTTTTTAAAATAAATTAAATTTAGATAAAATAAATAAACTAAATATTTGTTGTTAATGAAATATCTTAAATATCTTTTTAAAAAAATAGAAATCATGTTTCCTTAGAAAAAACATTATTTACATTTTTTTTACATGAATAAATTAATTTAACTTTCTATATTACAATTTTATTATTAACATATTAAAAGTTTATACCAGTCAAATAGTTTTTGGTTCTATCTTGTTGTTTATTTTTTCATCACCGTGTGAGATAAATCTTGAAAAAATACCAGGAACCAAAGAATCGAACCGAATCCGACCCGAAAAACGGTACCAAACCGACAAAAATCTAAATGGGTCATAAACTCCTATATCCAAATAACTGAATCGATAACGAAATGGATACCCGAAATACTCAAAATACAACTATATACCCAAAAATATTAATAATATATAAACTTAATATATCTCAAATATCCTATAATTATAAACCAATAAATATGAATTATTTTTAGACTGAAATAACCAAAATACCTAAAGTAACCAAAATATTTAAAAATTCTTAATTATATTTATAAAAATTTAATCAAACTTTATTTAAATTTAACCAAGTTTTAATTCACCTTTTTCGATATTTCGTGTATCTGAAACTGACTCAAACCCAGATATAACCGAACCAAACCAAAAATTAAAAATTGTCGAATGGATCATAAGCTCTACAAGAAAACACCCGGAAACAGTCGGTAAATTCCATTGGAAATCCGTCGTGCAGCAACCACCGTCTGTTCTAGCTCGTAGAAAATCCGTCGAACTTTCCGACAGATTCACCGAGGGGCATATTTCCGATAGATTATCAACAGATCCGTCTGTCGGAAGTCCGATCCGATGGATTTTCGATGAATCTTCAACGGACATATTTCCGACGTTTTTTAAAAATTTTTAAAATTTTTTTATAATTAATTTTAATTTATTTTTAAAAAAATAAATAAATTAAAATTAAAATTCAATAAATAAAATTCTGAAATTAAATAAAATTTAAAATTATCCAATATTCAAACAAAATAAGATAAAAAATCATAAATCTGTGCAAGTTTCGCCCCAATATCTGAGCTTTTAGAAAACCGTGAAGACGCAGAAGATGTCGAATCTTGCGGAAAACCAAAAAGATAACTTTTTGTCTTCCGAGTAGCCTGAAAAACAAATTAAAAGTAAATTTTGTGTAAACAACAAGTAATGTTCTTAAGAGTGTTTTGAGGCTAAGTAAAATTGAGACCTCTGATTTTCTTGTTTGCTTCCTTAACACCTCATCACCAATTTCATCTTTTCTTTTCTCTAGATTTTTTTCCTTATAAAATACCAATATTTAATTTATCATTTGTTTGCGTTTATTTGACCAAATTTGATTTTGAATCAACTCGAGGCATGCCTTGCTCAACATAATTATGCATCCCACAGTAAATCATTTTTTTTGGCTTTTCTCTTTGCCACAAAAATTTGGATGCTTTGATTTTGATTTTCATTTCTGTAGGTTTTTAGATTTGGTTATTATTTTTTCTTAGAAATCAGGTTCTTTTAATCCAAACAATTGGTATCCTAACAACGGGTATCATATTTGTTAGAATCATAGACGTGCTACTGCTATCCTGTGACTAATCGAACAAAAAAGCCTTGCATCGAAGCTGAAACCAAAGACTTTACTCTCTTTGTAAATCAAGTTTTCATTCATTCGTATAAGCCCATTAGATAATACTAGGCATCTAGCTAAGCACTATGAGAGAAACAAAAAAAACTTCTTCCAGAACGTAGACATGGGCTTGGGCTAAGAAATATATGTGAGATGTTTTTTGGACAAAAACCTAGAGTGGCCTATGAAGCATTGGACTTTTATTTATAAAGAATGTTTGAGTCATATAGTTCCTTTTGAGGCATGTGTTCATAATGCAGTAATACTTATTTGAATAAATATAAACTTATTGTACGATATGTCAGTTACTTGATCACACAATCTGGTAAGTTGTGTAGTTTATTCTAAAAAAGCCTGTACTAATCTGGTCAATTCACGATAAATATTTGTGTGCCTACTAAGGTATTTGCATTATTGACAAAAGGATAAAAAAGAGACATAAAGTGGAGGAGTCAATTTTGTACAGAGAAGAGATATGTCCGATAGCCTTTTAAAACAATTTCAATATCAAAATTTAAATCAATTTCTAAATCATTCTAAAATCAAAAACAAAACAGTTTTTAAAATCAAACAAAACCTATATCTAACCATTCAAAATCTAAATCTAACAATTTCAAATCCAAAATCTAACCATTCAAATCTTAAATCTAACCAACACCTAAATCTATGAATTCAAAGTTCCAAATCTAAAACTAGAGTAAGAAACTTACAAATTGGTTGGAATATGCTAGAGATCCGTCGATTTTTAGATTTAAGAAGTTTTAGGGTTTTTTTTCTTCGTTTTCGCGAATGGTCTTGCGGAGAAGATGAAGTTGCATATATAACAGAATTTCTGACAGATATGTCCGTCGAATATCCGTCGGTTTTTAAAATAATTAAAGACACACGATGTCTCGGGAATATTCGCGCCTAAATTTTTTTGTGGTTCCATCGGATATCCGTAAAAAATCTCCGATGGATTCGCGAAAATTTAGGCACGCGAGAGACGAAAAAGAACTTGGCGGTTATATTTTCATGATCCGTCGAAAATCCGTCAGAAATTTCCGACAGATTTCCGAGAGAATGCATGTCATATCATTGGCCAGTCAAACCGGTGCAATCCTTAACAAGTGACACATGTTTACCTGAATCCGTCGGAAATCCATCGGAAAGTTTTGATGGATTTCCGATGGGTTTGTGGTTTTGGGGGTAAGTTGTGTAGTTTATTCTGAAAAAGCCTGTACTAATGTGGTCAATTCACGATAAATATTTGTGTGCCTACTAAGGTATTTGCATTATTGACAAAAGGATCAAAAAGAGACATAAAGTGGAGGAGTCAATTTTGTGCAGAGAAGAGATATGTCCAATAGCCTTTTAAAGCTAGTAGTCTCTGTCTGTTGTTGCAACTTCTTTTGCCCCATTGGTTTCAAATCCCCGTTCTCCATAGGCTTAGACCAATCATTCCTCAAAAATTATTAAATCACAATTTTTGTAATAATTTTTATTATACAGTTTATTCATCACTTTCATTTCATTCTGCAAACTTTTTTAATTTGCCACGATTCCACGTCTACGTTGTAGTGGATGACTTTTTGTTTGACTTTGACTCTTTATATTTCAAGGTTGGTCAATATAAATTGGCTGGCTGCAGTCCTATAGGCTGGAGCGCGTATATAAATTTTATGTCTAACCTACCTAATTAGACTCTTATTATTTAATAACATTCATCACGCTGCCTTATCTTTATATATGTATATAATCAGTAATCACATTCATCAGAATAAAGAAACAAAGGCAAAGCAGAGATATGGGTGAGATCAAAGCCAGACGCATACTTCTCTTGTCCATCGTATTGATCATCTTCTTCTCTCAGACCCTTCTTTTGTGTTCAGCTGAGGAGCATGGCTCAAGGAATCTCGCAGCTGTGATGAAGAAAAGCGTCAGATACAGAGGTCCTCGCAACACAACGTCCTCCTCCGCAGCTTTAACTGTGATGTCCCCAAGTTCTTTCCATATGGTTGCTGCTTCTTCTTTCCTCCTCGCTCTTCTTTTTTAAGTCTTGTTGTGGTGATCGTGATTTACGGTTTCAGAGTGATTTCTTTAGTTTGCTTTTATGTTGAATTGGGTTTGTAAGAAAAATTAGTTTTATTTTGTTAATGGGTTTATTGGTTTTGTAAATTAATCAAATGGTCTCAAACTCTGCTTTTTACTCATGCGCTCTTTTTCAAGATTATGAATGCGAATTCGAAAAAAAAAATATAAGAAAATGTTTTAAAGGACTAACCTCATACAAGAATCGTTCAATGTTTCGATTGGAACTTCTATACAGACAGGAGTTCCATCAACTATCGGTTGAGATTGGAGAAACTCCTCACTAAGCCGGTTCACGGAGTCAACGATCTCCTGAGCAACCCCATCTTGTATGAGGTCGGTCTTCTTGTTAGTGTGAAAATCGGTGAACAACCTCAGATTCGATGGTTCCACACCATTTTTTTTAAATATAATAAATAAATATAAATTATAAGTAAAATATAAATATTGTGAATTAAATAACTTACAATTTATTTTCGCAGTGTTTTCTTGCTTGTTGCTCTCAAATTGTGGGTCGCTGGTCCATTTCCTTTGTGGTCGCTCTTCCGATTGGTAGAATGGGTTACAGCATCGGCAATGGTCTTCTCTTGCTTCCAATACTCTATGAACCTGTTCCATAGGTCCGGGTTTGCAAGCAACTCCCTTGGAATGTCCTGTGCATCCCACTCGTTCAGCTTGCGAGAATATATCTTAGCAGCTTTTCTATCAAACTCACGTCTAACTATTGACGTGAGTTGCGGCTCCTATGTGAATTCTTGCTGCAAAATAAAAATTGAGAGTTTAAAAATAAATTATTTAAAGTGAAAATTAAATTTAATAAACAATCAATTCTTACCGCAAATTATCGAAATCACATTTCTTGATCATCCGTAGGCATGCTTGAGTACATTAGGTACGGACGTTGTAGCATCCCATTAAGCATCCGGTTAATGGACTTTGAGATTCCATTACCGTATTCGTCAAACCTCGAAAAAATGATATATTAGAAAAATACGAAAATTAATTAAAAGAATTAGAAGATATTAAAAAACATAAAAAAAATTACCAAGTCACTCGATCTTCACAATCCGGATGAAGTAAAGTGTGATGTTCTCTTCCTGATTATGACACAAAATCTCCGACGCTCATTTGCATCAGGAGAGAGGCCGCTCAAGCGGGTTCTTCAGTTACCGGAATCACACTTTAACTACGACTCGAACGTCGTGGTGCCGCATGGAAACCGTCCCCTCTCAGAACTCGAACGACGCACATTAGGATATGCACCATATTTCCTGAAAAAGTTAAAAATACAATGTTAAATATTTATTTATATCAACGAAAAATTATATAATTAAAAATACAAAAAATATAAAAAAATCTAATAACTATATACTCAAAATCTAATAAATATAAATATTCTAAATAAATTAAATTTTTCCAAAATTTCAATATTGAAAAAAATTAACACATAATATCTAATATTAACAAAACAAATTCAAAAAAATCAAAAACAATTTTTAACACGTAAAATTAAAACAATTTGTAATCAATTTCAATATTAAAATTAAAACAATTTCAATATCAAAATTAAAACATAAAATTAACACATAAAATTAAAATAATTTATATATCAAAATCCAAATCAGTTTCTAAATCATTCTAAAATCAAAAAGAAAACAATTTTTAAAATCAATCAAAACTGAAATCTAACAATTTCAAATCCAAAATCTAACCATTCAACTCTTAAATCTAACCAACACCTAAATCTATGAATTCAAAGTTCCAAATCTAAAACTAGAGTAAGAAACATACAAATTTGTTGGAATATGCTAGAGATCCGTCGAGTTTTAGATTTATGAAGTTTTAGGGGTTTTTTTCTTCGTTTTCGCGAATGGTCTTGCGGAGAAGATGAAGTTGCATACATAACAGAATTTCTGAGAGATATGTCCGTCGAATATCCATCAGTTTTTAAAATAATTAAAGACACACGATGTCTCGGGAATATTCGCGCCTAAATTTTCGTGGTTCCATCGGATATTCGTCAAAAAAATTTCGATGGATTCGCAAAAATTTAGCCATGCGAGTGACAAAAAGGAACTTGGCGGTTTAATTTTTATGATCCGTCAAAAATCCGTCAGAAATTTCCGACAGATTTCCGAGGGAATGCATGTCATGTCATTGGCCAGTCAAACGGTGCAATCCTTAACAAGTGACACATGTTTATCTGAATCCGTCGGAAATCCATCAAAAATTTTTGATGGATTTCTGATGGGTTTGTGGTTTTGGGGGTAAGTTGTGTAGTTTCTTCTAAAAAAGCCTGTACTAATCTGGTCAATTCACGATAAATATTTGTGTGCCTACTAAGGTATTTGCATTATTGACAAAAGGATAAAAAAGAGACATAAAGTGGAGGAGTCAATTTTGTGCAGAGAAGAGATATGTCCGATAGCCTTTTAAAACAATTTCAATATCAAAATCCAAATCAATTTCTAAATCATTCTAAAATCAAAAACAAAAACGTTTTTAAAATCAAACAAAACCTATATCTAACCATTCAAAATCTAAATCTAACAATTTCAAATCCAAAATCTAACCATTCAAATCTTAAATCTAACCAACACCAAAATCTTTGAATTCAAAGTTCCAAATCTAAAACTAGAGTAAGAAACTTACAAATTGGTTGGAATATGCTAGAGATCCGTCGATTTTTAGATTTAAGAAGTTTTAGGGTTTTTTTTCTTCGTTTTCGCGAATGGTCTTGCGGAGAAGATGAAGTTGCATATATAACAGAATTTCTGACAGATATGTCCATTGGGAATATTTGCGCCTAAATTTTGGTGCATCCGTCGGATATCCGTCAAAAATCTCCAATGGATTCGCGAAAATTTAGGCACGCGAGAGACGAAAAGGAACTTGGCGGTTTAATTTTCATGATCAGGCGAAAATCCGTCAAAAATTTCTAACAGATTTCCGACGGAATGCATGTCACGTCATTGGCCAGTCAAACCGGTGCAATCCTTAACAACTGACTCATGTTTACCTGAATCTGTCGGAAATCCATAAGAAAGTTTTGATGGATTTCTGATGGGTTTGTGGTTTTGGGGGTTTATTTGAATCATTTCAATTGAGATATGTGTGTACTATGATATATTAATGATTTTAATTATAACTTTATCAATTTAACCCTTGTTTATATATTAAATTTACCAAAAAAATGAATTTCAGTTTCCGTAGTACCATATGTAAGTTAAAGTATATGTTTCATTGTCTAACAGTTTGTGTAAACCATGACATATTCTTAAAACATCTCATATACTTTCTAAACATGTTTAAATTGTCTCATACGTTATGATGTTACTATTAGAATTGTGTTTTTAGGTAAACTGTGTAAAATGTAAAAATAAAATCCATGAAAGCACCAATCCGTCGGAAATCCATCACATTGATGTTTTATGGTTTCATGGATATTTTTTTTCAAAGTCTACATGTCACATTGATGGTTTGTGGTTTAGAAAAATTTATCCAACAAATAATGCCAAACATCAAAAATTTATGTATTTTTTTTTGTTGTGTCTGAATTGTTTTTGAATTATTGAAAAAGTATCAATAGGTACAAATATACATATGAAAAACATCATCAAAAAAATACAACTCAAATTATTTTAATAAACTACTCTGAATCTGACGATGATCCTTCTGACAGAATTGAGTCTGAATCGTCATAAAATTCACCATGTTCTTCCTCTGAGTTTGAGTGCACTATATCATCCTCGATTTGTGTAAAATCAACCATGAGATCAACATCAAAAGAATGCTCCACCGGATCCATTTGAACACTGCTCATTGGTTGCAAACATCGTGTTTGACTACTCCATAAATTCTTCCTCTTGGGTTAATTGCAGGCACTGTGATCCACGGGTTGGCTAGACGTGTAACTCGAGGATAACATATGTAGCAAATCTAAAACAAAATAATAATTAATTAAGAACACAAAGATGTAGATATAAATAATACAGAATATAAGTTAAGTGAAAAAAACTTGGTCCGCTTGCGACGTTAGAATGAATGAGTCTTATTTATCTAGTATCCATGTTGAATGAACAGACGTCAAGTCAAAATTGGTCCACTCGAACACCACTTCTAAGACGTGGATCATACCAATCACAAAAATAAAAAACAGTGCATCTCAAATCCATAATTCTTGGGTAGTGCACTTCTAAGATTTTTCTCAAAATGCCATGGTAGAGTAAATCATTAGATTGAGTCAAAATATAATAATCTGAAGTTGGCCTCGTTCTTTCTTCATCATATACCCAAAACGCATATCTCCTAGTGCAATACTTAGGATATGAAGTTGTGAGGTATTTCGGACCATTCACGATTTTCACTAACTATGTCGGAAACAACTGACCACTTTTAATTCTTTCATAAACCTATAAAATTTAGTAACAAATTACAAATTATTATATTCTTTAATTAATTACCGTACTTAATTAATCACTTACGTAGAATTGTAACCAAAGCATAAAGTCCGTCTCCTTATGGACTTGAAGTTCTTCTTCTGACTTTTCCGGATAGTAGCCACGTATTAATGCCATGTAGATCCTGTAAAAACAACACACATTTAAGGTTACCAAAAAAAAAGGATAATTTGACAAGTTACATAAATAAACAAGTTTTACCTAACAGATTCTACAATATCCTCACAGTTTGTTAGGATACACTTATGCAATTGTGTAAACTCCTGATGTAAAAGGTTGCGCTTCTTTTCTTTTCCATTCACTAGACCAACTTGAAAAAACAACTCAGGAGCATACATGGGTAAAGCACTCGCTCACCTCGATCATCATGGCGATTTGGACATCTACTCTTTATACGAACTTCCAAGAAAAATAATATTCAGCAAAGTGAGAGACTTCTTCATTAAGGCTCTATGTAATAATAAATCCCTCAACTTTGCTTAAATTTTTAACCTTTTTCTTCTGATGAAACATATACCGTTCAAAGGGATATATCCAACGGTATTGAACAAGACCTCCTAGTACTGCTTCTCATGAAAGGTAGATTGGAAGATGTTCCATAACATCAAAAAAAGACGGTGCAAAAATCTTCTCAAATTTGTAAATAATCACCAGTATATTATCTTCCAAATTTTTTATAACGTCTATTGTAAATGTTCTGGTACGTAAATCCTGAAAAAAGCACCAACAGCTGCATATAAAATATTTTAAAAATTAAGATATATATATATATATAATACATTATAATATTTAAATGAATTAAAAATATAACGATATATACCTGCAATTACTTGGTGCTTTTATGAAGAAGATGCGCAAAGGCAAATGGAAGGAGCCGCTGCATCACAACATGACAATCATGACTCTTCATCCCAGTAAATATTCCTTCATTAGGATCGATTCAATTCTGTAGATTAGATGCATAACCATCCGTGAATTTTACATCATTCTGAATCCAATAAAAATACTTGCTTTTTATCAGCTCTAAACCAATATGCAGGACAAGAACATTTACCATTAGGAAGAACTTCAAACAAACCTGAGTGCAATACAATGGCAAGTTTAATCTAGACTTCATGTTGTTTTTTTTTCCCTTAAACATTTAAAACTGTGTTTATGATGTTGTCAAAGAAGTTCTTCTCAACATGCATTACATCTAAATTGTGTATCAATAAATGGTCTTTCCAATAAGGCAAATCCCAGAAAATACTGTTCTTGTGCCAATTATGAAATACACAGACACCATCAACAAGATCATCCCAATTACCCCCATAGTAAGGAGTCCGCTCCGCATCAAAATCTCTTATCTGCTCCAATAAACTAATCCAATCTATCTCAGGAGGTGGACCGTCAAACACTTTCTTATTCTTCGTAAACAATGTACTAGATCAACGGATGATCACTCTGTAGAAACTTTCTATGATAATCAAACGAACATGTTTTTATTATGTGCTGAAATTGGAATGCATCGGTGTTTTCTTGGCAATATGGGTACAATAATCTTCCATGGGTTATCCATCCTGACAATATACCAAATGTTGGAAAATCGCTAATCGTCCACATTAGAACCGCACACATCTTAAAATTCTCCTGGCAAGAAACAATATATGCTTCGACACCATGATCTGAAAGCATTTGTAACTCATATTTCAATGGCTGGAGAAATATATCGAGAGATTTCTTTGGATGCTTTAGGCCAAGAACAAGAATACAGAGGAACAAAAACTCTCTACGCATGCACAAAGATGGAGGTAAGTTATACGGCATTACAATAAGTCAATAACGGGCCACAACGAATATTGTCTTTCATACTTTCCAAATGGGTTGAAACCATCTGTACATTGCCCAAGGTACACATTTATCCGCTCAGACGCAAAATTCGGATACGATGATTGAAAATGCCTCCATGCTTCTACGACTGAAGGATGTGTAATCTCCATCTTGACGATGCTCCGCATGCCATCCTATTGGCTCTGCGCTGAGATTGATATAACCTCTTCAACCTTTCCGTTAACGGTAAATACCACATCCGTTTGAATGGAGTCGAAACTCTACTGCCGGTTTCCTGATATCGCGGTTTACAACAGAAACAACATTTGTTGCGGTTGTCATTTTTTCTCCAATATATCATACAGTTATTGATGCACACATTTATCATTTGATACGGCAAACCAAGACCAGCTACAAGTTTTTGTACCTCGTAGTATGATATTGGTGAAAGATTATCTTCAGGTAAAATACCTTTCACAAAATCCGCCATAGCATCTACACATTCTTTCACCAAATTAAAGTCTGTCTTGATAGTCATCATTCTACTGGCAGATGATAACGGTGAATGACCTTCTCTACAACCGCTATATAATGGCTGCTTCGTTGCATCCAACCTATCAAAAAACCGGCGAGCTTCCAAATTATATTCTTCAACCCCATCACTATCATCACCAGCTGACTGCATATTCTCCCTAAATGCATCATTCACCATCTCAGCAGTTCCTACACCAAGATCTACTTCCATTCGTTCTTCTACACTATCAGCAATATATGGTTCGCTAGTACTACCATAATCAAAAAAAAATTCTCGTGTAAATACCAAATCTTATACCGGGGCATAAACCCATTGCTACATAAGTGATGCCAAACTAACTCTACCTTAATATTATGAGAATTTCGGCAAAGTGAATAAGGACATTTCAACTTATCACTTCTTTTGGTTCGTGGTTGATTTCCCGCCATTTCCATGAATTCATATATCCCTGGGGCATATTCGTCATTCAATAAGTTTGATTCTGGATTTCTCATTTCTCCACCTATCCATAATCAAAAATTATTTGAAGAAGACACTTGAAGAAGATAATTTGAAGAAGATATCAAAGAAAGAATTTGTAATTGTGAATGAATGGAGAAGGAAGGAAACATATATATATATATATATAGAATCGTAGGCCATCGGAAATCCGTCAGAAGTAATGGCTCCGACAACAGCAACAACAACGGTAACAACAACATTCAAAATTTCTGATGGATTTCCAACGGGTCTGTCAGTGACCATCTGAAATCCGTCAAAAATTTCTAACGGATTTATTTTTTCGGAATATACCGTCAGTAGTGAGGCTTCTAAACCCGATAGACCTGAACCAAACCCAAATGTCCAACCTTAGTGTGAGATCTAGAAAAATAGATATAGTGACCGATGCTATGCTCTCACTCATATAAGCAAGACGTTCTTCAGACAAGATCTTTGTTATCTCTCTGATGTTCTCTTGTTCAGATCTTATCTTGGTTCCTAACCAAATATCATTTTTCTCTCGCACCTTCACTCGCCAAAAACCTTCACCATTTCTTGGCTCTTAATATTTTCCAACAACATCTTCTAGTTCAACTCTTTCCTCACCATCTTTTGATTATATTCCTATCTTGGGCTTTATACCTGAAGATGTTTGATTTTCATATCTTCCTTTCTTTTTCAGTCATCGGATAATCATCCACCATCATCTTTAATCTCTAGCGGAAGTCCCACCACCTTGCTCCCTCTTCTGGATCTATATTAGTTTATGAGACTTGGCTCCATATAAGCAACTCTCTCTTAGTGAATTTTTGGCTCTTTTTTTTTACTTATTCCCTTTGAGAGAGAACAATTATGATTTTTTTTTCCTTTGTGAGAGATTATCTACACACTTTTTCTTCTGTATGGAGAATATTTTTTTCAATTTTCATGTCCAATGCTGTTTATTTGTTTCATAAACTTAGAATATTATAAATTTTCTAATTAATTTGTTATTTTGTGCCAATTATATGTAACTTTTGTTAACAAATTTTGACTCTAAAATTTATTTAACACCTAACCAATTAAAATAGTAAATTAGGTTAGATTATAAAAAATTAATTTTATTCGTTCAAATAATTAGAAGTGTGTAAAAAATTATTGGGGTTTATATAATCTAAAAATCTCAATTTAGAAAGAAAAGTTTAATTTCATTGAAATAATAAGATTTAACATATTTTAGAAAAAATATAAATTAAAAAGTATATACATTTTATTATTTAGTTTTTTTCGTTGGTTTTCTTTTTCGGTTAATGAAAACAAAAATAATACATTTTTCTCTGTGTAAAAATCTTATCGATTAGGCGACATGTGTTGTGATCAAATAATTAGAAGCATGTTAGATTATTTTATTAGAGCTTAAATAATATGAAAAACTAAAAATCTAAATATGAGAAGGAAAAATTAAATTTTAAATTTTAAAGTTTAAAGTTTAAAATCTAAATATCTATTTTACTATTTATTTTTATGTTGTTTTTATCTAAATATATGTTTTATTATGTGATCTGATAATCATTTTTTACTTTAAATAATTAGAATGTGTGATAAAAAAAATTTATTAGAGCTTAAATAATATAAAAATCGAATAATAACCTATATTATAAAAAATAAAATAAAATTATCTATTTTATTATTTTTTTGCTGGTTTTTTCTATAAAAAAGAAAAATAACATATATTTTTTACATGTGTCAAAATTCTATCGATCGAATGACACGTGACATGATCTTGTTAATTAAAATTTTAACACGTATCGAACTCTGGTGAAAGCAATCAAGATTTATATAATAAGATAACATAAAATATATATATATTTTTTAAAATGCATTTATTTCCCACGTTAGAATCTCATTTTCTAAACTTATTGTTGTACGTTTTTTTTTTTATTGTTCTACGTTCACACATATATAAAAGAAGCACCATTCTCGTATCACAATAATAAGTCCACGGACCACAGCATTGAATAAAATCTATTATGGAAAAGTATATGTTTTCTCGATGGATGAGGATATTGAATTATTGTTTTACTTTCAAGATTGTGACAACAGAAAATAAAGCGAATGAAACGAAATATTTCACTTTTAACCCCAAAAAAAATAATCACTTTTTGGATAGTGGAGTTGACAACTATAATAATTGATAAACCCTTTAAAAAAAAGTATAATAATTCATTGTTTGAGATATGCATTGGATGACTATAAATCAACGTGATTACTGATTAGGTTGTTTCCCGCATGTTGAAACAGGAATGAGAGAACACAAAATTTAAAAGGGATAACAACTATTAGGAAAAATCAATACATGGTTAAGACACTCTGACACTGCATATATTCTGAAGCTTTTAATCATTATATGTAAAATTAATATTATCCATGTCTTAATTGTCAATGATGACTTTCAAAATATTATATAATAAACCAAAGATTAATAATTCAGAACACTTCTTTAGTATGTAACAAATAATTCAATTTTAGATTATCGAGGGAAAAAAATTCGTACACAAAACTCGTCTTCAAAGTAGTATAAGTCTTTGTGTCAAGGATTTTGCCCAGATTGTTTCTCTAGTAACTCCTCAAATTTTTCATTAGTCAGTGTGTAAATAGCATTTCCAAAAGGTAATAAATAATTCATACTCTAGTATAACATCATTAGCCTTTTATGGGAATTTAAGAAACCTTTTCTTGTTCCAATTCTCTAAAAAAATTACCTTTTTTTCTTCTTATTCACTACATTAATGTTGTCATTGATGACTTCAAAAACAAACATCGCCATGGTTTTTAGTTTATGCAAATTAGTTTTTTCTATGTTATGCTAAACATCATTCACTAGCTTTAAACCTTCTTTCATTATGAGATTCAGAACATGTGCATAGTATGCTAGATTCTAGAATTTTTGGTAAGAAAATTTGTACAAAAAGAGCACAAATTCATTATTAATGTATCATATTATTGTACTAGCTTTAAACCATATTATTGTTTCCACTTATGATTAATGTATCATATTATTGTTTCCATTTTTGCAACGAGTCATAATGATTCATTATTCAAAATTTGATGCCCGCTTGTAAGATCTCCGAGAGAATTAGTTGCTAATATTAACAAAATTCTAGGAACATTACATGTCCGCTATCCCACAAAACATCTCAAGTTTAAGTTTTCCAAGACCAACAATATTGTATGTAAAGATACACAAAAATCAAGGTTTCAAATTCATTCATGCACTCGAAAGACTTGCTTATTGTGATGTTCCTTCGACCCAAGCATGACGCACTTATGCCAGGCTTTGTATTACATACATATTTAATTGAATACGTAATCGACTACAATACTGTTAAGCTGCGGAACATTATAATTATTTTTGGTGATTCAGACTTTTTCACTCATCAAAGACTTTACATAAGTCATGTAGAATATTTTTAGCTAAGTGTGTAGATTCAGATGAATCATTCGTATATTGATAAACCTATGCATGAAATTGGGAAGATTTGCAAAATCTCAAACTTCTAAAACTATAAATTCTAAAATTCTCAAAAGTTCTAAAACTATAACTTTATTTTGGACATGTGACTAACAAAATAAAATTCAACAGAAAAAAGATAATCATATTGAAGTAAAAATTATTGAGGAAAAAAATTCTTACACAAAACTCATCTTAAAGATAGTATAAGTCTTTGTGTCTGAAAAATTTTGCCGAGTTTTTCCAAAACTCATTTGTTATTTTGTCCATGTTGTTTGTTTCTCTAGCAACTCTTCAAGTATTTCATTATTCAATGTGTAAATAGGCATTTCCAAAATGTAATCATACTCTAATATAGCATCATTAGCCTTTTATGGGAATCTATGAAACCTTTTCTTGTTCCAATTCTCTAAAAATATCAGCTTTCTTCTTCTTGTTCACTACAATGTTGTCATTGATATGTAACTTCATAAACAAACATCGCCATGGTTTTTAGTTTATGCAACTTAGTTTTCTCTATTTTATGTTAAACATCATCGCTAGCTTTAAACATTCTTTCATTATGAGATTCAGAATATGGGCATAGTATGCTAGATTCTAGAATTTTGGTAAAAACATTTGTACAATAGGAGCACACCATAAGCTTTTGATCAAATTATTTAAGTTTTGACTTGAGTTTAAGTCACATGTATGAACTTTCTATCACATAAAAATAAGACTTTAACCTATTAAAGTCTGTTCTGTTTGGATCGGACAACAAAACAGAGTATTCTGTTTTGATTGTTTCTCACGTTACTCTCTTTGATGATTTCTTTATTACACAATTGTTGTTTAGAAAAATGAAATACTTTTATTGATATGTGGACAACGTATAAATACAAGGGAAAAGTCACAAACAAAGAGGAGTATCTTCGAAAGGACACAAGTGAAACCGTAACCAACTAACGGTTACTTAAGTGCAGATTAACATATGTACCATATATACATTATATACAATACAAAACTCAATTATAATCTAACACTCCTCCTTAATTGAGTTTCGTTTTAACACCTAACTTCATTCTTAAGTCTTCAAACCTTGAAGTACTTAGGGGCTTTGTTTGAATGTCAGTAACTTGTGATTTTCCGGGATAATGCTCCAGCTTTATGAGTCCTTTTTGCTCAGCCTCTCGCACAAAATGATACTTAATATCAATGTGCTTTGTTCTCTTAAGTTGAACCGGGTTCTTGCCAATGGCTATGGCAGACTTGTTGTCGCAATATATCTTCACACCTTTCTCAGTCTTGAACCCAACTTCATTTACCAATCTCTGCAACCAAATGGCTTGATTTGTTGCTGCACATACCGCAATATATTCTGCTTTGGCCGTGGATTGTGCTACACTCTTTTGCTTGCTTGAGTTCTAACAAAAAACTGCAGATCCTAGAGTGAACACATAACCAGATGTGCTCTTTTTGTCTTCAACTGAACCATCCCAATCACTATCCGAATATCCAACCAACTCCGGTTCTTGTGTACTCTTAAATTGAACACCATACTCAGTCGTTCCCTTGATATACCTTAGAACTCGCTTAGACTCTTGATAATGTCTCTTGAGTGGTATCGCCATGTATCTAGACAAGTATGAGCTTGCATATATGAGATCCGGCCTTGAAGCACATAAGTATAGAAGACCTCCAACTATGCTTCTATACTTTGTCACATCTTTGAGCTTTTCATCATCTCCTTTTTCGCTTTTATTATGAGTTGTAAGAGGTGTTGACAAACTCTTACATTCTTTCATCCCAAACTTCTCTAAAAGCCTCTTTGCATATTTCTTTTGAGAGAGAAATACTCCATCTTTATATTCGATTATCTCCATTCCAAAAAAGTAACTAATCTCCCCAAAATCTGTCATTTCAAATTCTCTCTTCATATCATTTTGAACTTGCTGATTAAGTTCAAATTACTTCCGGTGATGATAATGTCGTCTACATATAGACTCACTACCACGATATCTTCTAATGTCTTCATCACATATAATGCAGCATTATTGATACTATTTTTAAACCCATTCTTCACAAAGTATCCATCAATTCGCCCATACCAAGATCTATGTGCTTGTTTCAAGCCATAGAGCGCCTTGTGTAGTCTTAGAACCTTTTCTTTTTCACCTTCTCGAATGAAACCTGGTGGTTACTCAACATAAATCTCTTCTTGTAATTCTCCATTTAGAAATGCCGACTTCATATCCATTTGGAAGAGTTTCCATTTCTTTTGAGTCGCAACCGCTAATAAGGTTCTAATCGTATCATGCCTTGAAACGGGAGCAAAAGCTTCAAGGTAATCCACTCCATTCTCTTGAGTGAACCTTCTGGCCACTAGCCTAGCCTTATGTTTGATAGGCTCTCCATTCATATTCGTCTTTAAGCGATAAATCCACTTAACGTTTATGATATTCTTGTTCTTAGGTTTCTTGACAATTTGCCAAGTACCATTCTTCTATATCATTTGGATCTCCTCCTCCATGGCTTCTCTCCATGCTTTTTTCTCACGGCTTCATCAAACAACTGTGGTTCTTCAGTCATGATCAAACACATCTCATGTGTTAGAGCCATCTCATTTTCTTCATCGGACCTTTGCACCAATTCGTTGATTGATCTGAATCCTCTTGGTCCTAGTGGAGATTCTTCTTCACTTTGATCTCCTCTTTCTCCATCTTCAACTTGAGTGTCTATGTTAATATCCACTCCTTGATCTTGCTGACTTCTTGAAGACTCAGCTTCTATTGGTGAGATAAAGTTCTTTTTTACTTCTTTCTTCTCCCAATCCCAACTCTTTTCCTCATCAAATATCACATCACGTGATACTTCTATTTTTTCTTCTTCTAATAAGAGTATTCTATACCCTTTAGACTCGCTGTTGTAACCAATGAACACCCACGTTTAGACTTGTCATCGAGTTTCCTCCTTTTCTCAACTGGTACTTGTACATAGCACAAGCATCTGAATACTCGTAAGTGTTCTACTCTTAGTTTTCTTCCACTCCATATTTCTAATGGAGTAACACCTTCTTCCAAAGACTTAGATGGTAGTATGTTCTAAATATATACCGATATTGCAACCGCTTCAGCCCACAATGTATTTGGTAACGCTTGATCCACAAGCATTGCACGAGCCATCTCAATGATCGTCCTATTCTTTTTCTCCGCAACACCGTTCTGTTGTGGAGAATACGGTGTTGTTGTTTGCTTATGGATTCCAGCCTCTTGACACAATTTGATGAACTCTTTATACACAAATTCACCACCTCCATTGGTCCTTAGTTGCTTGATACAATTCCCTGATTGCTTCTTTACCAATGCTTTGAAGATTCTAAACTTGGTGAGAACTTCACTCTTGTTTTTGATGAAATAAACCCACACCATTCTTGAATGATCATCAATAAACAAGACAAAGTACTTATTCTCATTCATTGAAGATGTTTGCATAGGACCACAAACATCCGAGTGAATTAACTCCAAAACTTTGTTTGTCTTACTTTGCGATTTCTTTGGAAAACTTCTCCTTATTTGTTTTCCTCTTTCACATGAATCACAAACTTCATTTGAGACTGTAAACTTTGGAAGATTCTTCACCACCTCTGAATTTTGCATGGCTTCCATTTTGTCATAGTTTACGTGTTCCAAACGTCTATGTCAATGCTTTGATTTGTCTTCTTTGTCTTCAAGTGCAACCAAAACTCTTTCTTCTGAGTTATTCCACTTGATTAGAAAACTCTTATCCTTCATCTTAATATTTAAGATTCTTTTTCTTTGAGGATCCTCAACAAAACATTTATTTTCTTCAAAGATCACACGATATCCGTTTGATATCATTTGTGAAACACTTAGCAAATTTCTTGCCAAACCCAGAACCAGAAGTACATTCTTGATGATGTGTATTCCTCGATTTGTTGAGATTTGAATATTCTCTTTTCCTGATGCCATCAGTCTCTGGCCATTTCCAACCTTGATGGAGATCCTCTTGCTTCGATCAAGTGTTGTGAAATACTTTGACTCCTTTGTCATGTGATTAGTACAACCACTATCAACTAACCACGCCTCATCATCCTCTTTTGACAATGTATCTTCTTCTACTGCACTGAACAACATATGACTCTCCTTTTCTTTGTCATCATTTGTTTCTTCTAAACTCAAGTTCGCTCCCTCGGCATTTTTGAATTTGCAGTACCTTGCTATAGGTCCCGGCTTATTGCATATGAAGCATTTGTTGCAACCTTTTGTGGAAGAACATACGTGTTCTTCCTTTTTCAGCAATCACTCTCATTGTGATTGTCCATTTTATAAACGTCACACCATCTCTCGGCTTTCTCTTGATGTTTTTTACTTTGTTTATTTCCTCCTTCTGAAACAAACTTACTTCTTTTAGATCGTGCATAGAAGACACCTTCCGATGAGTGTTCACCTCTTGCCTCCACACGTTTCTCATGTGCTTTCAATGTGCCAATCAAATCTGTGACTGACAACACCGATAGATCTTTTGTTTGCTCTAGCACAGCCACAATGCTATCAAACCTCTCTGGGAGAGAAATCAAGATCTTTTGGACTAAATGATAGTCTGACTTCTCTTCACCGTGTATTCTTAGTTGATTTCCTATCCCAATCAACTTCGTTGTGAAACTATTTATGTTTTCACTCTCATCCATCTTCAGATTCTCGTACTCTCTTCGTAGAGATTGAAGATTTATCATTTTTACTTGAGAACTCCCTTGAAACTCTGTCTCTAATGCATTCCACGCATAATTCTCAGAAAGATGACATCTGAAACTGCCGTTTGAAGTATTTGTAGTGCCATCATATCCTTCATGATTAGATCTTCTCGCTCCCTAGCCATTTCTGATGTGCTTTCGCTGGTAGAAACAACCGCCGTTACTCCATTCTCAATCACATCCCAAAGTTTTCTCGTCTTTAAGATTGTTGTCATTTTGATCTTCCAAAACCCATAAGCTTCTCCATTGAAGATCGAAATTACTTGATGCGTTGTTGTCTCCATAGCTCTGATACCATATAAGACTTTAACCTATCAAAGTCTGTTCTGTTTGGATCAAACAACAAAACAGAGTATTCTATTTTGATTGTTTCCCACGTTACTCTCTTTGATGATTTTTTTTATTACATAATTGTTGTTCAGAAAAATGACATACTTTTATTGATACATGGACAACTTATATATACAAGAGAAAAGTCACAAACGAAGAAAAGCATCTTCGAAAGGACACAACTAAAACCGTAACCAACTAATGGTTACTTAAGTGCAGATTAACATATGTACAATATATATATTATATACAATACAAAACTCAATTATAATCTATCAATAAACACTACCGTCAATAATCATCTGAAGTCGACCCTTGAGAATTTTCTACATATCATCATTATAGTGGCATTGTCCAAAGTAATAGAGTATCTTTTTTCTCAAAGCCCCGTTTTTTCAAACACTCATGAGCCTTATTAACACTATGTCAAAAGAAATAAAAAATTTATTAGCAATTTTTTCACAGCTATGTGGAGACTATATATTAAAGAAAGTTAGAATCTTACTGTTTAAGTTCCAACTATCACCATCAATGAAGTGATCAATTAAAAAATGTAACCCATGATAGTAGCACGAGGTGACCATAAGTCTAAAGTAAAATACACACGAGCACACTGTTTTGCAAGCACTTTTTTCAGCTTCAACTTAACTTTTGCAGTCTCATAT
>CM051389.1:10867877-10892877 GCA_028015245.1 Cardamine occulta
CTACTATATACATCAGTTTCTGCAATTTGTCTACAAATATGTTGGCAATCTCGGTTCATATATTTTCCCCTCGCTCTAACTTTTTCATACTCAGCATTGTGAAACGGTAGATCATGGTAAATTATTATCTCGCTTATCATTTTATGATCTATCTTATGATCATATGCATGCTCAGGGGCGAATTTGAATAGAGGTTAGGTGGGACCCGTGCCTCATACTAAGTTTAAAATATCTTTAAATTACTATTATCTAAATTTGTTTAATTGGTCAAATGGCTACAGGTGCCTCACTTAGCTTTGGAGGTCTAGAGTTCAATGATTCCTTTTGCCACGGTTTTCCTTTCTTTTTCCACATGTTCATCATATATTTTTTTCTTTTTTGGTTTACTTTTTTTATATTTTTAACTTTTGCCCCATACAATTTATCTTTCTAGATCCACCCCTGTCCATGCTTATCTTCCTTCCTAGGCATTTTTTGGACATTTCTCCAAATGGTGAAGCAAGTGTTTTGTTTCATGTGTTTTAGTATCTATCATGAACTTTTTGTCACAGTGGATGCATTTGCATCTTTCTTTGCCATCTTATTCCATCCCAACTGATACAAAATATTGCCAATCAGCTGAAGTTAGGAGTCTTTTCCGTGGAGCTTCAATTGCTCAAGTGTCAGTATGCATTGGTTCTTGCATTTCGGTTTCTACCTCGTTCATCTCAATGTCTTAACTCCGAGCATTTTCCTCATTTATATATCAATATATTCACTCTTAGCCATTCTATATAAAAATAAAAGGCAAAATTTCAACGTCACTTGGAGTCTTCAACTAATCAGTTAAAAAATTGAAACACTAACAACATATCAACATAACAACAAAATCTTTTACTCAAACTCCAGTGTTTTGTTTTTTAGGTGTGATTTACTGACAAACGGTGTCCGCGTGACATGTCTTATTTTAGCAAAATCATACTACATTTGATTCAATGTAGTAGTTTTCGTGATCCACAGTTTGAAAAAACTGGGATCTTATTAAAAGCTAATTTACAACAGCGAAATAGTTTATGTGGACTTCACATTTTTTAACATGACAAAAATTACAGAGAAAGCTCCATGAATCACGAGCACAGAGCTATTGGTGCGCACTTTTATGGAAATGAACATAATATGAAGATAAAACATTTTTTCACAAAATGGATCTTTAAATACATACACCTTTGCAAATGAACAAAGATCCAGTAGATTTGACATTGTGTACATTAAGACAACCGATCCCTGCTCTCTGCTCATCAACTCCGAACAAATAGACTGGAACCTTTTTTCACCGCCTCTTATGACCGTGACAAGACTCCTTTTGAACTGCAAATAGACGATAAACCTAAAATGTCAGACTTGTTTTCTCAACATATTACATTCTTCCCATCCAGATTTGGCTTCTTCCCAAAAGTTGAATGACAAAAGATTTTTCTGTTTTTCTTATGATCAATCTTGCAATAAACATCTGATGATGAATGACATGTGTAGTGTGTGTGTGTGTGTTAGTGTGCCTTTAGACTTTGAACAAGATTTAGTTTTGCATCTATAAGTGAAATTCAAACCTTGGTATTGTTCCACCACGACGTGGATCAGACTCGGTTGCTTGTCTAAGAGCCCTAGCAAAGGCCTTGAAGGTCGCTTCTATTATGTGATGAGAGTTTTTACCAGCAAGCTGTCATAACAAATCATCGAATTAAGATTTTTAATTGCTGTTACTATTTCTTGTTAGCTTTATGGAAGATTGAAACTGTGATACCTGTCGGATGTGAAGTGTCATACCAGATGTATTCACCAATGACTGGAAGAAATGCTCCACCAACTAATTGGGAGAAACTTCATTTAGTGATTTGACAAACCAAGAAAACAAAAAGATAGAAAAAAAAAACTGAAACTGGAAGGACCTGAGTGTCGTATGTTCCTACTCTCTGTGTTGGAATCTCTAAATTGTAGCCAAGATATGGTCTACCAGATAGATCCTGCCACATTTTCATCCATCATCAACGATAGATACTTTCAAATTACTGAAAAACAAACTAGACAAAGTTCACAGATTGTATTATACCAGAGAAACATGTATGAGTGCTTCATCAAGAGGAGCTGTAAAATCGCCAAAACGGTTAATCCCTTTCCGTTCCCCAAGTGCCTTTAACAAAGCCTGAAAGCAACAAAATAGCAATTACAGTAAAACTTTCATAGAATGCTTCTCTATAAACTTACAGTAAAGATTCTTACTGTTCCAATGGCAAGAGCAACATCTTCATTAGTATGATGATCATCGATGTGAATGTCACCAGTAGCTCTAACGTGTACATCGAACAAGCCATGTGAAGCAAGTTGCTAAACCAAAGAAACAAAGAATCACAAACACCTCTTATCAAAATTATTTATTAAGCTCTTGCCAATGCCAGAAACAGATCAAAACTAATCAAACTTGAAGCAAGGTTAAAGCAAATAGTTACATCTAGCATATGGTCAAGGAAAGGGATTCCAGTGGAGCTATCAGCAACTCCATTACCATCCAAATTAATCTTCACTGATACATTTGTTTCCTTTGTTTCTCTCTTCACTTCACCTACTCGAGCTGATTCGAATCAAACACGAGACCACAAAACTTAAGAAATCAGGAACTTAATTGTGAAATGATATTTCATCGAAGTTATATAGAAAAATAAGAAAACCTGATTCGATCGGAGAAGAGGTAGTAATCGCCGGAAAACCGTTATCTCCGGGAGGAGACGAAGCGCAGGAGATAGATTGACGAGGATGAGACTGAGATTCCATCCGGACGAATCGAGGAGAAGGAGAAGAAGAAGAAGAAGAAGAAGAGGCGATTGATGGTCGCCGGTGAGGTAAAACCCTAAATCCGAGACTTTGTCTGAGAAGCTGAGCCGGTGAAGAAGAGAGCAGCCCCATTGTAGAGTAGAGTCAGACCAACGATTTGTACCATAAAACGACGTCGTTTAAAGTCAGCTAATTAATTGGTTTAAAATAAATATAAAACAACTAGAAACTGCGATGGCACTGTCAAGTGCAACGCGTGACGAGTTCGACGCTCGCGCAAGGCATTGAGAGAGAGATAAAGAGAGATAATGAATACACCAACCATCAAAAACCAAAACTCAATCTTTAAAACCATATGAGGTATTCTAAAATATCTTTTTTTTTTCTGTAAATAACGAAAAAGAGTTCAATGGTGACCTTATAAATTTTGGTTGAATTGATGGAAAAGTTGGTTTAATAAATTGAAAACCCAATTGATACATCAGTTGTGTCAAAAATGAAAAACTATGGCTGTATTTTGTCAAAAAATATATTATGTTCAAACAAGTAGAAAATAAATTGCTATATTTGTTTTTGATCATTGGATCAAATTTTTCCACCATATTCCGCTGTTACTATTTAAAGTTTAAAGAATTCAGCAAAGTTTGTTATGTTTTGTGGATTGTGATAAAATGCAAAGATTAAGATGCTTCATAAACCAATTTATACATAGCAATGAGTAAATGTTCTAAGAAGCATTTCATCGAACAGATGGTGGACAAACCAAGAGAAATAATCAAATAAATAAGATACAGAAAAATTGGCTTTAAAATTTTTATAAATCATAAATATTAGTGAAAATTGCTTGAAATAACCTATTTTCATGCTGAAATAACTAGAATAACCTAGTGTTAAAAAATGCATCTATATTTATGTGGAAAATATACAAAAACCTAACCCTTCTAACTTAATTACAAGATTGCCATTTTAATTTATAAAAAAAAATTTAATCTAACCCTAAAATCATTTCTTCACCGTCGCCGTCGTTTGTCTTAACTGCTCTCATTTTTTTGTCGTCGTTTCTTCTCCTTCGTCTTCACCTCTCTGTTTCGTTGTGTTGAAGACTGCAATCAACTCGAGTTTCGTTGTGTTGAAGACCGCCGTCGAGTCCAGTCCAATCCACCGCCGCTTCATCTTCCCCTTGCCGAGTTTAGGGTCTGTTTTCTGAAATCCCTAACTTTATTTTTGCATTTCATAGATTTCTTTGACTTCAAATTTCATTTTCCATTGTGAAGTTGCCGGAAAATGGTCGTGGTGTGAAGCGGTTCCGAGGGTTTGTGGGGAGCCAACGATCTGATCTGGGGTTTCTCTTCTCCTCAGTTCCAGTGCTCTCTTGTTGGTTCTTCTCGCCGCTGCTTTACCGCCATCCCGCCGTTCGTGAGTTGCTGTCATCGTGGGTTTGTCGTTCGTGAGTTGCTGCCGTCGTGGGTTCGTCGTTCGTTCAAGTCTCCACCGTCGTTTCCTCTTCACATCGTTAAGGTTCGTTTACTGATTTATTCTTGTTTGACTGCAGATTTGAACTCTAGACTGTATTTTGTTTAACTGCACACTTGTTTGAGTTGTTTGTTTTTTGTCCGCACATTTGTGTACTCTTTGGCCGCACATTTCTTTATTTTTTTGCTTTGATCTTTGCCGCACATTTGTTTGTTCTTTGTCGCAGATTTGTTTAGTGCTTCTGATAACAAGTTCGTTTGTGTTTTTATTGCAGATAGATGGCCTCTTCTTACCCTCCAAGATTTTTCAAATATGGGAAACTTCATATTCAAATTAGAAGCATGAATCACTACTGTTTTCTTTCCTAATTTGAGAACATGAAAGAATATATTGGTGAAGATGCGTGGGATGAGTTGAAGAACTCATATGTTAGAGTTTTGATGTTGCCGCGGATTTATTTTGGTATTGAACAGAGTTTTTTTTATGTTCTCGCGGATTTATTTTGGTATTGAACAGGGTTTTTTTATATTGTCGCGGATTTATTTTGGTATTGAACAAGGTTTTTTTTTATGTTGTCGCGGATTTATTTTGGTATTGAACATGGTTTTTTTATGTTGTCGCGAATTTACTTTGGTTTTGATCAATTTACTCTATATCTAACCCATAATCTTCAAACACCATTCCAATGATATTCTCATAATTCATGCTATCATCAGTTCCTAGCATTCGAGATCCTCGCTTAGCATCAACAACAAACAACCATCTATGTTTTTCAAACCTCCATTTTCCACATAATTTGCTCCATTCCTTTCACAAAAAGAACTAGAGGAGATGGTAACGATGGTAGATAGAAAGAGGAAGATGAAGATGAAAAAAAGAAAAAACAAATGCCAAGGAGAAGAAAATGAAGAAGACAAGGTCGAAATCCGAGAAAAATGAAGATGGGAAGGATGAAGAAAGAGGAAGATGAAGATGGCTGGAAAAAACCAAAAAAATGCGAAGGAGAACAAGATGAAGGAGGAGATGACAAACTCAAGAGGAAACCCTAAATCGTGTGGTCCAGATTTCATATTTAAAACTCTGCAGTAAATGATAATAATAAGTCCGCAGCAACTTGAAAATAACAATATATGTGAATAAATGTGCAGCAACAAGCACTTGAATAAATATGCAGCAACAAGAACAAAAAGTGTGCAGTAACAAATACATTAAGTCCGCCACAGCAAGAGAAATAAGTCTGTAAACATTTGCTAAATAAATGTGCAGCAACAATAAGAAAAAGTGTGCAGTAAAATATACATTAAGTCCACCACAACAAGAGAAAATAAGTCCGTTAACATTTGCTGAATAAATGTGCAGCAACAATAAGAAAAAATGTGCAGTGACATATACATTAAGTCCGCCACAGCAAGAGAAAATAAGTCCGTTAACATTTGCTGAATAAATGTGCAGCAACAATAAGAAAAAATGTGCAGTAACATATACATTAAGTCCGCCACAGCAAGAGAAAATAAGTTCGTTAACATTTGCTGAATAAATGTGCAGCAATAATAAGAAAAAATGTGCAGTAACATATACATTAAGTCCGCCACAGCAAGAAAAAATAAGTCCGTTAACATTTACTGAATAAATTTGCAGCAACAATAAGAAAAAGTGTGCAGTTACATATACATTACGTCCGTCATAGCAAAACAAAATAAGTCCGTTAACATTTGCTGAATAAATGTGCAGCAACAATAACAATAAATCCGCAACGATAAATGTGCAACAATGTGTGTGGTAAATAAGTCCGCGAAGACGATAACAATAACTCCGCAACCAATGAAAACTTAAGTACGCGACCAAACAAAAAATAACTACGCAACAACTGTAATAATAAATCAGCGGTGACTATTTTGAAAAAATGTGCGGCTTGACAAAAAAATATATAAGTCCGCTATAATATGCTGAAATAAATGTGCAAAATAAATCTGCGGTTCTAATTAACTCCGCGATATCACAAAATAAATGTGCGAATTAATATATGTCTGCGGCAACGTAAAAAATAAATGTGCAGAGTAAACAAAAACAAATGTGCACAATAAATCTGCGAGTGCTACAACAAATGTGCAAGAAAATAAGTGTGCAGTAACATGAGCTGCGGATTTTTTTAAAAGACGGAATAATATTTTTGTAAATATCATCAACTTTAGCCACGCTGGAATAAAAAAGTTAATGGCATTTTCGAAAACTGTTTTTTTCTGACAAAAATTTCAGAGGTAGTTTGGGATTAAAAAACATTCTAGTAATTAGAAAAAGATATGAGTTATTGCAGTAATTAATACTAAATTCTGGATCATTTTAGCTTTCCTCTCTAAATATGCAAACGAGTGACGTGTTCCATGCTTCGAGCAGGGCATTGAAATGGAAATATTTATAGACGGAGTATTAATTTATAAAGAGGTTTTACTGTATGTATAAATATAACCATAATCATATGAGGTATTCTAAAATACTTTCTTTTTCCTAGATGATGACCTAATAAATGGTTGAATTGGTGGCTGATTTTTTGCAAATATTATATGAAAGTAATATAAAACAAATATTTAGATTTATTTTTGAAATGGTTGATCAATACCAAATTTTACACAATATTTCAATCAATTCCATCAATATCAATTTTTTTCGTCATATTCCACGTTTAACATTTCGGTTTACATAAATCAACAAAGTTTGTTTTTTCTCTTTTGTTGAAGAAGAGTTCAACAAAATTTGTTTTGTTTTGTGAGTCATATCTAATTTGGGAGATAATACGACGATTAAAACTAACATATATAAGTAAATGAGTTGTCGTAAGCAGATTCGACCCTGAGTACAAGTGGGCCAGGCCTATAGTTGCGGCTGATTCTATATAAATATATTTTTAATTTCTAAAAATTTGCAATAGTCTAGCGGTACATTTTGAGCTAAGTTGGTTTTTAGTTACGTTAGATCCTCCTGAATTTGAGACTTCAACAAGTAAATTTCTCATTTTATTTTGTTTTTCATTTTTATTTCCAAAAACTTAATTAAATCAAATCAAAAACTATACATAAATAAATATAAAACAAGAAAAAAAATTCTAAAACAAAGAAAAAAAAAGAAATCTCAACTTTTTGTTTAACATGTATTTTTTATTATTTGTTTGCATCAAACAAATTTTTTTATTGTAGAAATATGCAAAGCGGTCATTTTTTCTTCCTCGGTTTTATCCTTTTAAAACTCAAGGTGGTCCTGATCGTTAGATATATTTCATCGAACAAATGTGATCAACATGCCAAAAAGAATAAACAAAAATGATAACACTGGAGAAGCGCAGTAAAACGAGCAAAAAGCTCATCGCCGTGAAGGTTCGCGGCAAAGGCTCAAGGCCATGAACATATACAATATAATATATATGCATAAAACATAAATGGACATGATGATGATTATTATTATTATTATTATTATTATTATTATTATTATTATTATTATTATTATTTGAAATTTTAGATAGACATTTTTAACAAATTCTATTCATGATTCTGGTGTTTTTTAGCAGACGCTAAAGTGCTTTTAGAATAAAAAAACATTTAAGATATTAAATGTACCATATTGCAAGATATTAATCTAGAAATTGGGCAATGACGAATGTACATACAGTAGAACCTCTATAAATTAATACTCGATAAATTAATAATTTCTATAAAATTAATAAATTTTGTTGGTTCCAAGTTGGACCAGTGTAATAATTAACATAATTCTATAAGTTAATAAGATAATAGTTTTTTAAAAAATCTTATGTAAATATATGGTTCCATCAACATCATAAATAAATAATCATAGAATTTTATAAAATACAAATAATATATTTTAGTAAAGTATGATTCTAATGTTAGTTGTTTATTCATAAATTTACATTTTTGTTGGAGTTTACCTCTAATTTGTTTTTACAATATCAAAAATAGTTAGTATTATCTTCTCAAATTGCATCCAAAATTATAAAGACTTTTCTATGAGATAATTTTTTTTAATGTCTCCTGCGACTAAAAATATCGAAGTATTATCTTCAACTTCTTACTTTAAATAGATTTTTTTTTTTAAATTAGAAAAATCTCTCTATAAATTAATAATTATTAATTTATAGAGAATATTAATTTATTGATAAATTAATATTTATTAATTTATAGAGAGATATGTCTAATTTTCAAAAAAAATCTTTTGAAGTTAATATATTAAACATAAATTTATAGAGAATAATTATTTTTCTATATATTCTCTTCAAAACATGATGACTCCAGTTCGGAGGAATAAGATAACATTTGTTCAGAAAATATAGAAGATGATTTAATAGAACAAATACAATTCCTAAACACTATGCCAAATGGTTTCCTCTTTGTACTAAGAGAAATCACATCTCGAAAATATAAAATAAAAATTACACTTGTTTTCTCAGAAAATTATAAGATAGATACAATTGCACTTTTTGATACTGGTGCCGACCTAAATTGCATAAAAACAGGTCTTGTACCAAGATGTTTTCATCACAAAACAAATGAAAAACTTTCAGCAGCGAATAATTCAAAACTTAGCATAACTTCAAAGACAGAAGTTTCAATATTAAAAGATAATATTCTTTTCAAAACTGCTTTTATTCTCACAGATGATATATACCAAAATATCATTTTCAGAACACCATTTATAAACCTAATAACACCATACAAAGTTAGAGATGATTCAATTTCTTTCAAGACTCCAGAGAAAAAATTATCTTTCAAATTTATGGAAACTCCAAAGAAGAGAAGCCTAAACTTAATAAAAGCTTGTTCAATACAAGAAAATTCTATAAACTCTCTAATTAATAGCAAAAAATTCCTTGTTGAAAAAACAAAGAAAGCACTAGAAACTTCAATTACAAAAGAAAAAATTTCAAAACTAAGTAAACTATTCGAAGAACAATTATGTTCAGATTTACCAACAGCCTTCTGGAAGAAAAATTTGATGAAAGAGAAATTCCTACAAAGGTTCGTCCAATACAGATGAACTCTGATTTAGAGACCCATTGTAAGAAAGAAATTTCAGAACTTCTAAACAAAAAAATTAATTTCAAAATCAAGATCTTCATGGTCTTGTGCAGCTTTCTATGTGAATAAAAATTCAGAGATAGAAAGAGGAACTCCGAGACTTGTAATAAATTACAAACCATTAAATACGGCATTAAAATGGATTAGATATCCAATACCAAATAAAAAAGACCTCCTTCAAAAACTTCATTCTGCACACGTATTTTCAAAATTCGATCTAAAATCAGGATTTTGGCAAATCCAAATATCTTAAAATGATCGATATAAAATAACATTCATTGTTCCTTTTAGACAATACCAATGGAATGTAATGCCTTTTGGTTTAAAAAATGCACCTTCGAAATTTCAAAGAATAATGAATGACATATTCTCAGAATATTCAAAATTTTGTATAGTATATATTGATTATATACTTATCTTTTCAAACTCCCTTGAGGAACATTTCAAAACAAACTTGTTATTTCAAAAACAAAAATGTCTTTATTCCAAACTAAAATAAGATTTCTTGGTCATTACATATCCAAAGATATAATAAAACCAATAGAAAGATCATTAGAGTTTGCAAACAAATTTTCTGAAAAACTCCTAGGTAAAACCCAATTACAAAGGTTCTTAGGTAGCCTTAATTACGTTCTAGATTTTTGTCCAAACATCAATAGATTAGCTAGACCATTACATGATCGTTTAAAAAAAACCCAACCCCTGGACAGAAGAGCATACCGCTTAGTCCAACAAATTAAAAAACAAGTTTTAGAAATCCCATGTCTACATATAGCAGATCCAAATTTGGAAACAATTGTCGACATAGACGCCTCTAATATGGGATATGCGGGTATTCTGAAAAAAAAAAAAAACTAGTCGTGAAATATTATCTAATTTACTTCATCTCATTGGAATAAGATCCAAAAAAACTATTCAACTATTAAAAAAGAAATACTAAGTATAGTTTTATGTATACAAAAATTTCAAAGTGATCTTTTAAATCAAAAGTTTTTACTAAGAATTGATTGCAAAAGTGCAAAAGATGTTTTACAAAAAGATGTTAAAAATCTTGCTTCAAAACAAATTTTTGCCCGATGGCAGACATTACTAAGTATTTTCGATTTTGATATAGAATATATTAAGGGAGACACAAATTTTATTCCAGATTTCTTGACTCGAAAATTTCTCCAAAACAGATATGATGCCACCAAAGATGATTGACAAAGGAAAAAAACCTTTCTTTAAGCCCAAACCTACAAACTCCAAACACTTCCAAACCAAAAACAGAACCCGAAACACAACTCTGGATTACAGTTACTAAAACAAAACCAGAAAAAGAAGAAAAAATCCTTCAAACGCCTGATGAGATTTTGAATCAGATACAGATCTTACAACAAGCTTTTGAAAAAAGTTTTTCAAAACAAGAGAAAGGTAATTCTTCAAAAATACCCTCTTCTCTTGAGATTTCCAAAATCTCTGAAGCCTCCTTAAAAAGCATTTCAAAACAAAACCAGGCTTCGAAACAAATTTCAAAACCTTTGAACAATTCACAAATTTTTTTAAAGGAATTTTCACAAAATTCTCCTTCATAATATTTTGAAAAATTAACTTATCAAAATGTCATTACGATTGAAAAAGATTTTTTTGTTGAAAATGATTCGTTTTTAACCATTGAAAAGTTTTTTTGGAAAAATCAGTTTTTCAAACTATTCAATACAGAAAAAACTGTATTATTTTATCAGACAATTCTGGAAATTACAGGATCTGTTACTTTCAAACACTATTTTTTGGACGAAAGTCACACAGCTTCTGCTTACTCTACTTTTAAAATCCATGACATCATTTCTCCGAGAGATTGGGATTATGATCTTAATGACACTATAAAATTTTCAGAAAGCTCTTCAAATCTCCCTTGTTACGATGTCCCATTCAACTACTGGGATTATTGCCAAGCTTGGTATAATTCCTTCTTAATTCAGTTCCCTAAACACAAACACACTTGGTTGATCTTTTTCGATACCGCTTGCAACCTATCTAAATCACCAATTTAGTTCAATCAGTGGTGGAACAATTTCGGTTCTGTCATAAACATTTTCAAACCTCAGATAAACAAATCTTTCCAAATCTTTAAAAACAATTTTATACCATCTGATGATGAGAAAAGATTTCCCCTTTAACTTTTTTCCATTCCATATTTCATTTACCCTGGATTTTTTCATGGAGTTTTGAATTTTCAAATGATGCAATACCAATCATCAGACAAAAATTTAAAGTCAAATGGTGGGACAAATATAGAATCCCCTCAAATTTATATGCTTCAAACATCCATGAATGGATTCAAAACCAAAATTATAAATCTCTTAACCCACCGACTTCACAAACACTTATCCAATCACCAAAAATGACCCTTTTCTTAGCTCAAAAATAAAAAATGTTGTCTATGTTGGCAGCGGTAAAATCAGAGGAAGAAATCAAGTCAATCTCGATGCGATTCTTACCAACAATATCAACTCATAACTCTCAAGTGTCATGAAGTGAACCTGAAATAGACGAAGATGACTTGTTTGATAACAATATTATGTAATATAAAATTCAGATTTTATATATATATAAAAATAAAAAATAAAAAGACAGAACTCTCAAGCGTCAGGAAGTGAACCTGAGACGAAGATAACTTGTTTGGTATTGGTAACCATATTATGTAAAATTCAGATTTTATACTTTATATATATATATATATATATATAAGAACAAAACAAGTACAAATATCGGTATACAAAGACGACATCAAATTCAACTCCGCAAAATCCGCAATCAACTACAGTAGCTGTCAGTGATTAAACCATCAATTAACTACAGTAGCTGTCGGCAACAAAAATCCTCTACAAAAGGCAAAAAACAAAACCATCATTGTCCACTACAAAAAGTAGAAGACAAGAAGCATCTCGAGGCATATCAGAGCATTCAGAAGATAATGCGCTTAATGCGCTAGTAATAATTTTATATCTCTTTTAATTTTTTATTTAAAAAAAAACATGCACTTCTAAACTTCTATATAAGAAGTGTCGTGCATCTCTGAGAAAAACACCTTCGCATACTCTCTCCATTTTTCATCTCTAAAACCTCTCACCCCTTCCATCTTGAGTCAAGAACTCTTCTTCTGTTTTCATTTGAAAGTTTTATATTTTGTGTTTGTTTTCATTTTATTTTGTGTTTGTTTTATAAATCTCTTAAATAAAATCCAAAATTCAGTTATTTTCATTTTTATGTTTAATATATATATTTCTAGTGGCTGGATAAACCATCCAACTTATTTTAATGTTCAAGCATATATAATTATAATCATCATGTTATACCGATCCCCTTATGGTATCAGAGCCATGTGGTGTTGATTTATTAAAAGAAATATACTTAAACAAACTCAAACTTAAACTTAAAAATGGTTCACGATCAATTATAGCAGATTTCATAAAAGAAACTTTTTTGACTTCCTTTTGAGTTATAAGAGTTTGGTCCTCCTGAGTGTTTCACCAGCCTTGTGTCTAGAAAGTAAGTCCCGAAAAGTGTAGGGCAATAAAACCTAGAGTTAAGTCTGGATTATAAGGAATCCTAATCTTTTAAACCACTAGAATTTCATGATGATTTCGTATTTTAGGAATACGCTAGATAGATCTGAATCAACTTCATCTTCAAGGATTAGATCTTCAAAAGAATCTAAAAAAGTTATAAATAGTTATGAAACTACTATAGATGACTTCCAAGGATCAATTGACAATTGGGAAATCCCGAGAGTTCATATAGACCAAATATATCAAATCTCAAGAATAAATTTCTTAAAAACAAAATTTTCAATTAAAACAGAAGAACGTGGTATTCAATTAACTAAACCTCACGAAACAATTTATTTGTTTTCAGAAAATGCTTTACGAAGGCATAGAGAAAAAAAAAATTCAAATATATACATATTGGCTTAGTCCAAGTCGGTATTAAACCACTTTCAAAAGAAGGTCTTAACACTTCAATTCTAGCTATCTTAAGAGATACTAGATTTAAATTATTTGAAGATTCTTTGCTTAGCTCTATAGAATCGAGTTTATGTGCTAGTTCAATATCATTTGATTGTTATCCAAATTTCACCGTTTTTCTAAATGATAAAAAAAATTTAAAATTTTTAGTTTTACAAGTTAAAACGCATAATTATGAAATATTGAAGGATCAGTTCCGATTGCCTTGGTTTTTAGATTACACGATAAAGTCATGACAAGTGCTTTTTCTTCAAAATTAAAACTATCGAGTAAAAAGGGTGAAACCCTCTTACTCCAAACCAATCTTTCAAAATCAAACTCCATTATTCCAAGATCAATTCAATGGAAAGATGTAAATCTTCCAGATGAATGGATCCTTGAAGGAGTCACCCAACCAAAACCTCAAAAACCCATAGAACCAATATAGCCAAACACGCGTCTAAAAACTATTGAAACTTTTCTAACGATAGAAAAGTGAAACTTTTCTTCATCAGGCATAATGATAAAAATACTGAAGATGATTTATCTTATGAATCCTCTTCAACTATGGGAACTATAGACTTAGGAAGAGTCTCCCAAATAGATTATGGTTTTCCAATTCAAGAATCTAGATATCAACCACGATTCTCAACTTCTGATATTCTCAATTCGATCTTAAGAAACGTTGATTTTCAAACACAAATTCTAAAACCTGTTTATACATCAGGAACTAGTTTTGAACAAACTGAATTTGTTACAAAATCTGAGCCAACTAGCCCAACATTTTCAGCTATTACTGATAATATGGCTAATGAACTAAATATCTTAGAAAAGGACTTTGAAATAAATAAAATATTCTTACGAGAAGAATTCTATTCAAAAAAAAAATTTACAAAAAAAAATTGGTTTTTTAAAGAATTCTCAAAAACAAAAGAAAAAATACAACAAGAATATTATAAATATCTTAAAAAACACAAAGTTCAAGTTTTATTTTTTATTTGGTTTGAAGATTACACAAAAGAAAATAAAATTAATTTTCATTATTCAAAAACAGCAAATCCCATTACCACTCGAAACAAAATTCCTGAGTGGGAAACACTTGCTAATGGAAAAATAATTCGTTCAAATAACCCCTCTCAACAGGGAATAAAGTTTGAATTATTGGGTAAACCAATTGAAGTAATTCCTTTTAAACTTCCTCAAGAAGATAATAAGACAAAATGTCAAAAACATCATTCTTCAAAACAATTTTTCAAACACTAATCTTGGCACGATAAGTAAACAACTTGATAGGTGATACACAGAGTTTTTAACCCAAATAAATTCTGCAAGTGCACAGACAATCGCAGTAGTATATAAGGGATCGAATCCACAGAGACCAAGGTTACACTATAAAATTGTGAGATTTGTAAATAAAGCTAAGACAGAAGATGTGGTTTGTTTGGTAATGGAATTGCGAATAAATAAAGGGGTGTAAAACTTATAAAGAAAAGCACTAGCTCAGGGTAATTCGTCGGTGATTCAGAGATAAAAACTTTAGTAACTATTCAGGATCTAATTCAGCACAGGTCCAGAACTCAAACATAAAAAAAAGACCGGCCCACTCTCGTGGCGCCGACAACTTTATCTAACAACCTAAATACCTAAACTCTCGTTTGGACCTAGAGATGCAGACAAGCATTAACGAATGAGTTCAATATATTCACACTTAGCCGCACCAACTCTCGTCACCTACGGTCTGATTGCTCACCAATGTCTTTTCTAGCAACCTAAAGCACTCTCGTGAATAGGTTTAACCTAAAATCATAAACTAAGTGATCAGTTTAGCCTAAGCATTAAATTCAACTAAAGGTGAAGACAGTATGTATTTATGCATCCTATTTGTGCTCAATTTATCATCTCATGAATACCTATGAAAATCCCTAATCTAGTTAATGGACTACTTAGACATGGAAGAAGAAAACACAACAATGAAATAAAAAGAATTCATGAATAATATTAAAGGTGAATAAGGTTCAGAATTCTTCTCAAGACAAAGCAGTGGATGATCTCCAAGTCTTAGAAATCAAAAACAAAGAAGCTGAAAACAAAGAGCTAGGCGATGGCAAACAAGGAGGAGAAGGAGAGAATCTCCAAGCAGCTTCTGGTTTTTCTCCAAGGTAAAAGACGTGTTCTTTAAGAAAGGTGGCTTGACCTATTTAATTACACCAAAATTAGGTCAACTCGGGCTCCTTATTTTTCTCTGGCGGCGGAGCATGTGCTCCCATGACTGGAGCACGTGCTCGCGTGGGAATTCGGTCCTTTTGCTGCAAATCCATTTCTTTTTGCTCCAAAAGCCCATTTAGCTCCAGTCCATCCAATCCATGCTCCAAGACTTCATTCTGACATGATAAGACTCAAAAACGACTCGAAAGACACTAAAAAGACTAGAAAACATTAGTAAATATGGGCCAAAATCATCATATATCAATAGGATTGAGAAAACAATTTTAAAACAATCAGATCACCCAAATGAAACTCCATCTAGCAAAAAACTAAAACTTCTAATTTTCAAGCCTTTCCAAATTTTAGAAACTAGTGTCAAAACCTACCAAAACACGAATAAAGAATTCATCCGCACCCTTCAAAGCCAACTAAGCAACATGGATGTATGAGAAAGTAGTAAACATCAAACTTATGATGCTCCTAACACCCCAACCTCTAAGATCCAAAAGAAATCCTAAAACCATCCAAACACCCAATATTCTTGAAACACAAAGCTCAAATATTCAAATAAATACTCTGTGGCACGAATCAGATTCTGATAAGACCCTAAAACAATTTCCAAACAATAAAATAAACTGTCTTGATTGGAAAAAGGGTCATGAAAACCAAATAATTACAGCACCAGACCTAGGACAAATTCAACCAATTGAGCAATCTAGGTTTAAGTCTTCTTCAGTCTATGACTGGAATGTAGATAGAATATCTGAATTTAATATCTTAAATTTCCTCCAAAAAATGACGATGGCTGCAAATGCCTATAGAACACAAATAGGTAATGAAGATAAAACTGTAGTTGAACTCCTTATATCTAGTTTTTCGGGACAGCTTAAAGGATGGTGGGATAACTATCTTACTAATCAGCAACGAGAAGAAATTTTTAATGCAATGAAAGTAGATGAAGAAGGCATGCCAATTCTAGATAATTTTGGAAATCCCCAACAAAATGCTGTAGCAACTCTAGTCTTAGCGATAACCCTTCATTTCATAGGAGATCCCTCAGTCCTTAGGGACAACAACGCATAACTCCTTTCAAATATTAAATGTAAAAAGCTAAGTGATTTCCAATGGTATAAGAACACCTTCCTCACTAGGGTCCTACTCCGACAAGATTCAAACCAACCTTTTTGGAAAGAAAAATTTCTTGCGGGACTACCAACACTCTTAGGAGAAAAGGTTAGAACAAAAATTATAGAATCTAGTGGCATCCAAATAATTGATTAAGATGATTTCACTTATGGAGAATTAATTAGTCTTGTCCAACAAGAAGGTCTTAAGATCTGTCAAGATTTAAAACTCCCGAAACATCTCAAATGGGAACTTAGAAGAACGAAAGTAGAATTAGGTTCCTTCTGCAAACAATTTGAAATAGATCCTAGTAATAAAAAGTCATGTGTAGGTGATTGCAAACCAACATACAATTCCAAAAAATCAAAATTTGCAAAAACTTTTAACAAATATAGGCCACGAGAAAAATCTTGGAATAGATCTCGAAACAAATTTAAACCAAAAAACCCCAAAACAAACCTTTTTACAAAAATCTAACATGCTATAAATGCAACAAGAAAGGCCACACTTCAAAATTGTGTCGTCTAAATAAGAAAATCCAAGAGCTCGATCTTGTAGAAGAAATCTCAGCCAAAATATCAAACTTTTTTCTAGACTACTCTTCTTCATCTAGTGATTACGATTCTGAGCCCTCTCCGGAAGAGGCCTTGCAAGTTGATGAACTTAATGATTCATCATCTAGCTCGGGCTCAGATAGTAAGAAAATCCAAGTCCTCACAAAAGATCAAGAGTTCCAAGTAGAAATCTTGAATTCAATCTCAGACCCCCAACTAAAACGAAAATTTCTTGAAACAATTATTTCAACCCTAAATGAAAGCCAAAAAACAGAAAATCCTACAATAACCAAAGATCCATCAAATCCAAACTCTTCATACAACTATCCTAAACGAAAGAACAAAAAATAATTCCAAAACAACTCTACAATCCCTTCAAATTGAGATCAAAGATGTAAAAAATGAGCTCAAACATTTAAAAGAAAAACAAAAAACAGATTCCGAGTATTTTCATTTGATATTAACTTCTAAAAAACATGATGATTGTTGTTTTGAAGTCACTAAAACATATATATTTTATTAATTTCATTCGATAGTAATAATTGTTTTCTATAAATTAATAATTATATTTCATTTGATATTAACTTCTCTTAAATATTTTATTAATTTATAGAAAATATTAATTAATCGATAAATTAATAAAATACTCTGGTTCCAATATTATTAATTTATAGAGATTTTACTGTATATGTAATGCCACTAAGATAAATAATATCAATATAAAACTTAATTTAATATATTAGTTACACATAAGATCACAAGAATGAGACAGTATTATTAATTTTCCAACAATCCAATTTTATAAAACTATAAATATGTAGTGTATCATAAGATTTTTTGGAAGTTTTTTTTTGTTTCACTCGATAGGATGTTTTAGAATGTTTTTCAAGTATCGATGCAAAAAATAAATTATTTAACTTACATTTGTATTTTTCAGTATAATTTATCATTGGTTGAATTTTTTTAGCTAGATATTAAATTTTGTTTAATATAAATAATAAAGAAAAATTTCTTAAAATAGCACTAAATGAAGTTTTTGTGTCACATTTAGCACACATTTTCATTTAGGTCACAAATAGCATTTTTTAAAGTTTATAATTTAATTTTTTGTTTGGGTTAATTATTTTAGAATTTAGGATATACTTTTTAGGGGATAGGGTATGGTTTGGGTTTAGGGTTTTCTAAATCCTAAACCCTAAAAATATGAGGTTAGGGAATTTTTGCTATATAAAAGAATTGTCCTTTAATAAAATGTTATATGTGGCACAAAAACTTCATTTTGTGCTATTTAAGAGAATTACCTTATTATTTTACTTTAAAAAAATTATTCCACAGACATACACAAATATAAAATTGTTACATTTCGAGAGTTGCATTGTACACTCAATAATTATTACATGAACGATATTTATTCATTTCGAACAGATTAAAATAAATAAAGCATGAAATAATTCATATACCATATTTGATAGAACTCAATTTTTTTAAAAAAGCCTCCAAATTCTCATCGTTGGACTGATTTCGCAACAACTTACTTTAATCAAATCATTCCCTGTTGGGATAAGAACTTATATTTAGATAACTCCTAAATATTTTAGTCATAATCCTAACTCACTTAGAATAAGGTTACTTGTCGGTTCAGTTAACTTCAAGCTTATCCCAACATTCTCCCCCTTAAGCTTGAAGTCACATTTAGACACATCTTGAACTCCTAACGTTGACCTTGCTGGTGTTCATACCTCACGTTGACACCTTCCGCGTTTCTTTTGTGTAATATATTTTTTTTTCCTTCGGAAAACAAGAGATTATAAAATACTCACTCTTTTATTGCTTCTCGAGACTATCTTTGGCTCCTTAAAAAACAACCTCCTTGTTGATGTTAGAATGCCCTTGTAGTCATCTTAGATAACTTGCCTGCGAAGTTATCTATCGTTTCCGAATCCGTCATCTTGATCCTCTCAAATTCAGACATAAGAGTTTGTAGTCGTGCCTCTTTTTGATATTTATAGGGATGTTAGCACCTCCTTTGCTAAACCTATTCCTATTGCTAATAGAAAACTTCTTTTTCCTAAATCTATTAGAATTAGATAGCTCCTAATTCTCTTACGATTACATTAAGCTTATCTTATTCCTAATCCGACTTGATTAAGGACATCTTAAGCTTATCTCTTTGAAGCTTATCCAACAATCTCCCTCTTAAGCTTCAATCTTGTTTCGGACACGTCTTGCATACCAATCAAGCTTCTCATCTCGATGAACTTGATTCTTGCCAATGCCTTTGTCAAGATATCTGCCTTCTGCTCTATTCCCGGTACATGCTCCACATCAACCAGCTCCTTTTCAATATATTCTCGTATGAAATGATAGCATTTGTGGATGTGCTTGCTCTTCCCGTGAAACATTGGATTTCTTGTGAGTGATATTGCTGACTTGTTATCAATCTTGATGAGAACCTGCTCGTTCTTCCATCCGGTGATTTCACTTCAAAAGATCTTAAAGCCATATTGTTTGTTTAGCTGCCTCTTTAACTCGTTCTGCTCCAAGATATATTAATTTAATCGCTTTCCATATCCCCTTCGGTGAATCTAGATCACCAACTTGCAATATGAGACTTTCAGGTATGGATTGAAATAACAAAGCTGTCGCTAAGTTGTGCTTATCGTCTTTGGTTGAACCGGGCTCGATCGTCTCCCAGACCTTGTGAACTCACAAGTTCACCTTCATCCTCATCGACCACACCGTGTAGTTTGATGAGTTTAACATTGGACAGATCACCGCCGATGGAACAAGGTTCTTCGTCCTTGTTGTATTTTCAGTATCTCCCATGGCTCGGGAATACTCTTGTCATTGTCTCTTCCTTGTCTCGGATCAACAATCTGGTTTGCTCTGATACCAAATATAGGTTTCTCAAACACTTCTTAGCTTTGTATAAAGAATAACTCTCTTTATTATGTTTAGAAAGTAACTCAAAACTAAACTCTCAAAGCTCTTATATTTGATGATATTGAATGGCTGCACCTTCTAAAGAAGATTGCCTACGTACCCTTTAAAAGGGATCAAGCCAAACACGTAGTTCTATGTTTTTATCTCTCTAAAACTCATAAGTTATATCACACCTTGGTATCTCCTTATATAATAATCTCTTACCTAATCTTATTAGAACTTATATTTAGATAACTCCTAAATATTTTAGTCATAATCCTAACTCACTTAGAATAAGGTTACTTGTCGGTTCAGTTAACTTCAAGCTTATCCCAACATTCCCACCCCCACTTAAGACAATGAAAAGAGCAGTATATGCTTTCATTTTCTTCTAATTTTATCTTGTAAGGACAACGTCTTTTACAGCTTCTGCATATAGGTCGAGTTGAAGACGTGTTGGGAAGAACATCGAGCGTTCGGAACTCTTTTCCAGATTTCAAATATGGATCTCTTCCTAGTAAACAGTCGATGTGAAGTGTGACTACACACTCATTGCATGCATAGAACCCATGTTTTGGATTTATATCTTCCTCACATATTTTACACTCATAAAGCTCATCATTTTCATTTTCTTGGTGAGAAAAGATGAGCAAATGCTCATCATGCTCGTACCTTGCTTTATGTGGTAGAGTGGCACAATGAAAACACAAAACAAAATCGCATTTCACACAATTTAAAGGTTGTACCTTTTCTGATTGACAGATGGAACATATTTTTTTCTCCTTTTCACCACATGTAATGAACAAGGGGTGTGGATGAGAGTGATAACCAAACGGCTCAGATATAGAAGCACAAAGTGTGTCGAACGTGTAAAGATAAGTATAATCATGAAGACGACACACATAGGCATAACCACATGAATGCCGGTAACATTTCATACATTGGAACCAACCTTTGGTATCCTTGAGTTCTATAGTCAATGGATGAACATGTAGCATAAATTGTTTAACACGAGGAAGATATGCACATGTCTCGTGTAAAATGAAATCATCACATTGCAAACATCGATACACATTACCATCACCATTATAAGAAGGAAGTATGCACGCTTGACAATACTTACTTTCATCGTGGAATTTTGTTCAAGTCTCAATTGATGACCCGGATGAGCCGAATGTTGTATAATTCCATCCTCTATCTCCTCAAACATTTTATTATTTTCATATGTTTCTTCAGGTTCTCCTTCAAGTTCTTTCCCGTCGCACACATCACTTTGCATCGCACATCTAGAATGCACTGCATAAATGCATCCCTCCTTCTTGCAAGAGTATTCTCCGTAATTTTTATTTATCTTTGTATGACAAACTCCACAATCAACTCCACAATCATTCCACTCTTCGTATGGAAGATTATAAGTAAAAGCGAGACGATGATCGTGACGAGATACTTTTATGACATATGGTAAGTCAACACACCGTTTATGGACAATGAAATCACAGAGTAAACACACATATAAGTAATCGTTACTGCCTTCCAACCCACAAACATCACAAACTAAAGCGGATATCCTAGGAAAGTAATGGAGGGTATGCTTATGCCTCTTTGGATTCTCTATAGTAAGAGATATTTTTCCCGCACAGACCGGATGGAGTGAAAAATCACATATAGAGCAATAGTAAAATAGATCGATACAATCACCTCTACAAAACCCACATTTTTTTGGATGGTATTTGAAATTGAAGGGGAACCTGCAGAAAAGTTGAAGAGGATGTTTTGGATGATCAGAGGAATGAAACTCTGAAGAAGACTCAACACATTCTTTGTCGAAGAAACTCTTGCAATAACTGCAACGGTAATAGGTTTGACCTTCTATTATCGTTTGACAAACCGAACAATAAGCATGTGCTACGTTATCGTGGAGTTTGTTATAGCAAATCAAGGAATGAAAATGATTGGATTTTTTGTCTACAGCATCAGAAATGGAATATGAACTGTTGATTATGTAATGAATTTGCGAACTAATAATTACCTTGCCATCTTTATCCTTTTCAAATCGTTCGTATGGACATAAGAGACGACGGGAAGGAGCATCGTGAAAAAGATCCATAGGTTATAGATTTCAGGTTGAAAATCTTTTTCTTTTTCTTTTTTTTTGGATGAAAATTGGCTAAAGCTATCATCACCATAATATATACCACTAGATAATTTTATGTTTACAAGGACAATGTATCACGCCAAGTATTGCAATTTATGGTCATTTCAAACTTTCTCATAGCAATTTAAGAATGAGATTCTTTTATATGTGTTTTGCTTTAAGTTTTATGTTCTTTTCTTAACTAACTACACTAGGTAAAGAACAATTATATGCTTTTTCATTATATTGATAGTCTTATTTTTATTAGAATATATATACACATTTGATTAGTATTATGAATTTTCAATAAGTTTCAAGATAACAAAGTTATGTTTGTTTGGTTTTATTATACTCATTTTTCGATTATATAAGATGTTTTAGTTAAAAGTGCCAAGTTAAAGAAACTAAATTAATTTTCTATGTTTTATTTTTTATTTATATTAAACACATAATTTAATATCTAACTAAAAACAATTCAACCAGCAAGAAATTATACTGAAGAATACAAATGTCATAAAATTTAAATAAATTATTTTTTGCATAGTACTTGAAAAATATTCTAAAACATCCTATAAAGTGAAACTAAAAAAACATAAAAATCGTATGACAGATTACATAGGGAGTACGTATTTATAGATTTATTTTTGACAAATTTAGAAATCAAAGTAAATCAACCCGAGTTGAATTTCGATTTGGTCCGGTCTAGTATGTCTTGTTCCGGTACACTCTAAGAGGATTCTCAGATGTTGGAATCGTGATTTTTTTTTGTTAAATGATTATAAAATTTTAAGCCTTTCGACTTCGAGGAAGACAGTAAAAACGAGAAAGTTTCGCTACAAAGTGATAGGGAAACTCTTATTTGTCGTTTCAAAAAAAATTAAGTTTTGATTAGAAAACAAGGAAGCTGATTCTCATGTTATTTTCTTTTAGGATAAGTTGGTTTCAAAACAGTCTCAGCTAAGCTTTAACTTTAATAACCTAATCAGTAGCATTTAATTTAATTTTACTTAAATATGTAAAACCAAATTTAATTTTTTAATTGTCGCCAATCCGTTTACGCTTGATAACTGAATCCGAACCGAATTTCCCAAACCGCAGTGCGGTTCGAAAAATCTAGTTCGTTTTTTCTCCTAGGCCTAAAAAAAATAATGCATACAAATGAATAAGAAGCATTTAATCCAACAAGTGCGCTGCACAAACCAAGAAGAATAAACGAGAATGATAACAGAGGCGAGGGCACATAAAAAGGGCAAAAAACTCACCGTCGTGAAGCTTGTAGGCGAAGGCTCAAGGCCATGAACATATACAATATAATATATATATGCATTAAACATATATAGACATTATTAACAAATTCTATTCGAAAAGCGACTCCGGTGTTTAGTAGCAGACACCAAAATGCTTTAAGAAAACAGAGATCAACAATTCAGCTCTGTATCATTGCCTCGCTGGAGAATCATCATCGCCTGAACCGTACACAACTTCTTTTGCCGTTTCACCTGTGTCCACTGGAGAGCGGATAATGTGATCCAAGAAAGCCATATCGCTGTTCCGTTGAGGAGGAGACTCGACTAAATTATCTTCTTCATCTTCTCCAACGAAAGGACTAAAAGAAGTTTTGCAGTCCATGCGCTTTTCCATATCCGATGGAGCCGCCACAGTTGAAGTTTCGAACTCAGTCTCTTGTATTTTGAGGTATCCATCCTGGATAAGAACATCTCGGGAAGCGGAATTTACATCTTCATATGGTTGATGTTCGACCATATAATCTGATATCGGTTTATCTCCTGAAGCTGATGTGGTCTCCAAGATGGAAACTTCATTAGTTTTGTTCGCAGAAACAGTGACTTCATTACGCGGGTCACAGTCTTCTTGACAAATAATGGAGCCCAAGTAAGAAAAACGAGAGGAGAGAAAAAAAGAAGACGAAGCAACTATATTGATAAAAGTAAACCTGTGTCAGCAGCAGATTCGGCATGTCTTGGTGCTAACAACTCTTTCTGCAACACATCAATGCCAGGAAAGGCTAGTAGATTCATGGACCGTATTTCCTTCTTCAGAGAATCCTCGACATGATGAAACCCGAATTTGGATATCCAAACATGGCTAAAGTCAGCAGTTGCAGGGATTACAAGTAATTTGACTTTGAGATGTTGAAGAGCCTTCACATCAAAAAAGACACAGAGAGCAAGAAAACAAATTAGCAGAGTTTTGCTGAAAGAATCTGTTTACTTCGCTATATCAAAGTAAAGAAGAAAAGTAGTTTTGAACTTACTGATTCAACAACGCTGAAAAGCCGGCGGCACATTCCTTGGTGTCTATAGATATGCCGAGTTCCAATGAACGGCATCTCAGCTAAGCAGTTACCATGAAATCTAAACAGAAAGGTAAATATCATTAATAACCTATCCATCCCCTTAACAGGAACAACATGCATCAAAACCAATAAACGAAATTCTTAAAGTGCATGAACATGCACAGGTCATTATCTCTCCCATCCTTTTTGTTGTTATCTCACACATAAGAATGAAACTAAAACAAGGGATTATCAAGAGAGGAATAACCTAATAGATGCTGAAGCGACTGTTTCGTCGCCTCTTTCAAGAAGAGCAGTATAGAATCCATCAAAATTCAGCCGATTGAAGTTCGACCTACGAAAAGCAATGTATAAGCAAAAGAACCAACATTTCTACAAAGCAATACCAAAAACAAAAA